>VWYH01003718.1:0-124566 GCA_013399365.1 Pampusana beccarii | reverse complement strand
TGTGTGTGTGTTTCCCCCCAATCCCCTCAGACAATGTTTGTATTCCATTCATAAGAGTCCGGTCCTTATACGCCAGTACTGTTTAGGAAACTTGCTTTTGGCAGCAGAGATTCAGAAACAGATGTGGATCTTCCTAGTCCTACCATCTCCATGCCTGTGGTGGTAAAAGGTTGTGTAAATCCAAAAGGAAGCCTGAATTACCATTGTTCCTTTTCTCTGTCTCTTTTGAGACATCAAACCTCCAGCGGTTGGGACGATGTCTATTTCCATGTCATGTCACTGATCCTACTAAAAGTGGAATGTTTTTCTGCCCTCTCCAGCAAAGCATCTATTTACCTGCTCAGCTTTGAGCACATCAGTGACTTGGGGGTTCTTGCAGGAACATACATGAACAATAATAGTGGGTAAGACATGGGCAAGCATAAAGTTGTGGGACCCCATGCTCATGTGGGAATGGCCTGTCAGAGGGCAATGGAGTGAACTAGCAGGTAAGGGAGTTCACTGTGTTTACGTGGGAGAAGAACGACTGCTAAAACATGAAGCAATGAGGCCTGGTTCTGCTCTCAGAGATTATGGGAATCACTGACCTGAAACAGGTGGAGTGACATTTATGCAGAAGTGGCTTAAGGGGAGTGAAACCCTGTTTCACAGCCTTTATGGGGTTAGTCTTTTCATGTTTCGGAGAACAGAATCAGTGAACAAGGTGAGTAAACAGTACATAGGTAAAATTGAAGCCTACAGCAATTACATTAAAACCTAAAAAGATTTGAAATGGTAAAACTGAATACTTTTTAATTGAACATAATTCCATTGAAGACTATTAAATTACCACAGTGGAATAGAGCACAGAAAACGTGATAATGAGTTCCTGAATGAAAATTTTAAATGGATAAACTGAAAAATTGCAGGTACTCCGGTGTATGACATGCAGAGTGCTCATGATATGAGAACATGAATTATTTATATCTTCTTTAAATGTAGAATGTAAATTTGTTTTGAATTAATTTCTATTGGGAAATCACTACACAGTAAACATAACTGTCTCTTAGGGCGATTTTTTTTTCCTTTTAATTATTATTATTATTTTATCATCCTGTTGTTTGGAGAATGGAGGAAAAAGAAAAGGCAAATTTTATGGTAGTAAGTCATTTAAGTAACGGTTACACTGAAAAAAATGTAGTGCTTTGCTTTGGGGTGAAATATGCTCTAAACTAGACAGCTGGTAAAGTATCTTAGGACACATAGCCTCCACTTTCATGTCGCTGTGCTGAGACAAAGAAGTTGGTATCTCCTCATTTTTCCTACAGCAAGTAGGTCGGTAGCCTGGTAGGGGACATGGAAGTGTTCAGCTAGTGCCTTATTACACAGATATGCTCGTAGCTTGTTTTAATCAAGTCATTGCTGCTTTGCCTTTGCAATACTCTTGCTGGAGCAGTCTGCAGGTAAGTTTAAAGTAAATTCACTGAGGAATTAGGCCTCCCCAGCTGTGTTTTATACTCCTAAGTTTAGAGAAATGGAGGCATAGAGCTCTTTTTGGCTTCAGTGGGGCCTTGTCCTTGAGGGTCACTGAAGTATCTTGTCTGAGACAGAGTTACAGGGACTGAAGCTTTTGTCACTTGGCCTGACCTTTGCAACCCTTGCTGCTCATTTCTAACGACATTTTATTGGTCCATCTCTCTCACCCTGGGGAAAAAGGAAAAAGAAATGAATAATGATGTTTGCTATATAGCATTATCCAAAAGGTATTAATTTTGGGTGGTAAGTGGAAGGTGAACAATATTAAATTATTTTTCTACGTATAATGCACTATTTTTTTCATCACTTTTATGTTTGACTTGTAACCCATCTGGATCTGCAACTCCTCACTACCTGCAAACTATGTTCTGCCCGTTCTCTATCCTCTAACAATGGGAAGACGATGAGCTAAAAATGTAAAGATTTTTGTTCTTATTATTTTGGAACAACTGCTCTCCCGTTTTCTGCTGTTTTCTTTTCATGGACCATTGGCAGCTTCCAGAGGCAATATCCTTTCACTGTCACACTATGCCATGGGGTGCCATTTCAACAACTTCAGACGAGGGCATTAAGTACAATTCTGGATGAGAGTCAGAGCATAACCAAATAAAAATAATAAAGAAAAGCTTGTAAGAGCAATTTGGAATGCTGTCCTGTGCTGAATTCATTTGCAGCTTAGCAGAGAGCTACCAATCACTGGTGATCAGTGCAATACTCCACAGCACCTTATTTAATTGTAAAGTATTTCATACCCTAAGAAACACCACTGTTCATTTCCTTTTCCTTTTTCGGTGATCATCTTAGCTGAATGCTGAGCAGTGAATCAGTGGGAGGGGAAGAAAATTCATGTTACTAATTCAAGGGGAATAAAAATGGACTTCTTGTTGTTCCTCTCCCTTCCCTCTTGCAATTTATGTGGAGTTACACATTTCTTAGGATAGTTTAAAAAAAAAAAATCCCGGAAGGAGGAGAAAAAGCCCTCATAATTCTTTGGTAAATCTATCGATGGATAAAGGTCAAGTTGTGGCAGACATTGCATACAGGTCTAAGTCAAAGCATCCTCCTGTCCAGCGGTAGGACTGTGGGGCAGAAGCAATTTCCTCTGGCTCACCTCCCAGAGAGACAGAGTAAGGACTATTCTACAGGTCCTCACAGCACCCCAAGCTTTGTGGAGGATTCAGGCTACCTACATTCGTTGAAATAGCCCTTAAATTGGCACTGACTGATCTGGCACCAGCTCTTGTGTTCAGTGCTTGAACAAATTATTCATTCTTTATAGTGGGGAAAATCTATAAGATGCACAATGAACAGGCTGCTCGGAGTTGGAGTCGAGGCAGCCGCTGACTCTGAAGCTGCATTCCCTCTCCGCATCTCTTTGGTGGTGATGAATATGCCACTTAGCAAGCACTGCTTGGAAGTGTGGTGCGGAGACCCACGTAGAGCTTGTCAGCTGGAGAGCAGATCAGTCAAGAGGCTTAAGCATAGGACTGGGAGATAGCTGGGATGGTTGCTGTCTTGGCTATGCTGATAGATCACTTTGGGCTAGGTACTTAACATCTGTGTTTTCTGCTTTCTCCTTCTGTAAAAGAAGGCTAACCTCTCTACTCATGGATGCTGGCATTTTCTCCAACACCGGCCTGTGTAATATGTTAAAGACAACATGGGAAGGTGTTGGGAGGCTCTGTGAAGCTTTGTAAAGTGCTATAAACTTCTGTTGGGCTAGGTGTTAGGTGTTACCAAAGCCTTGCTACCGGAGTTTTTACATTTGACTTGCGCCTTACGTAAAATACAGTTCTACACTACTCTCTGCTCTGTCAAACAATGAGGAGCTCTTATAACTTGGTCCCTGATATAGGAACTATTTCACCTTGACATGGTAGGCTAGACAAGAGTGTCTAGTGCTGGAGTAAAAGGCACATTGGATGTAAGCTTGGAGATGCCAGGGCTGTAAAGGGAGGACTAGATCAACCATTCTGTTGTCTCAGCTCTGTTAAAGTACTACAGATTACTGATCCTAATGTGGTTGCCTTTTTTTTTTTTTTTCAGTTCCCAGAGGTTTTCTAGTCCCTTTTTGAACTCATGCAGACTTTCAGCATCTCCCACACCCCTTGACACAGGGATCCACAACCTAACCACATCCTGTGTGAATTTTTTTTTCAGTTAGTTTAGAACTGGCCATTGCTAGTTTTATTTCACAGCCCTGCTTCTTACACCAGAAGGCACAGCAGAAGATCATTCCCCATATCATAACAGCACTCATGGTTTTATAGATTTATTTAGATACCCACACCATCATCCCATGCCAAGTTGAAAGTGCCTCAGTCTATTTAGCCATTCCTTTAAGAGAAAAGTGTAATATAACAGTTGCATCCTACTTTGCCACAATTCCCATCAGCTTTTCAGTTCCACCTTATTCTTTTAAAGGGAAGGGGACTGACGTTGCAAATGACGTGCACGAGACCAGCACTTTCAGAATGTATTAAATGCTATAAATGTGTCTTTGGTTTTTCCTTTGTGACAAGCCTGTCATTCGTGGGCTTGCATAGCAATTATTTCAGGTATGGCAATAACGTTGTTATAGAGGATGGGGGCACTTAAGAGTGTGTGTGATAGAACAGATACCTACCATCACTGTAAGTCTGCATGAGAGGAAGGAGCCATCCAGACTGGCATGGCTCCTTCTCCATTCTGCCTCGTTTGCCTCTCTGCCTGCTTTATGATGCCCCACGTTTTATTCGTCACCTTGGAGTGTTTTCCTCTTATTGTACATTCGCTAGAAAGGCAAAAAGCCTCTCTAAAACTGCTGGACTGAAAATGAAATATAGGATGGCTGCAGGCTGTGTTTTCCTTTGCTGGGAAGCACTACCATGGTAATTGTTTCTACAAAAAGAAACTACTACTCTGGAAAAAAGAAAAAAAAAGACAAAACAAAAACCCAAACACCCTCTATTTGCTTGAACCTACCATAAACTATTGCTAGCAATTATAGAAACCGACTGCACAACAGCTTAATTTGACTTAATTGGCAATTTTTTAAAGCTGCAACACAATAAAAATAGAAAATAAACTCAGTGCACAGGTTCTGGAGATGTTAAATTTCACTTTACAAAAAAGCTGTAAACCTTCATGAAATGTGTGGGCTTGTAATTCACTTCAGTTGGTTATATATTCTTTTCTTTTCTTTTTTTTTTCTGTTGTTATATGAAAGTGTGGAAATACGCAGCAGTGTCTGAAAGAAGACTAAGCTTTGCCTTTTGTTCTCAGTGCTGGGTTCCAGACTGGCAGAAATATTTTACAGTGAAAGATTATCGAGAGGGAGAGAGATCCTCTGCTAGCCTTATTTGTTAATGGCCACAGGGCTGGGATTTTATTTCTTTATTTTTTCCTTTTTCTTTTCTTTTTTTTTGTTGTTGTTTTTAAAATCAATAGTAATTCTAATTGACAAATTCTTTTGTTCTCCCCAAACATTTAAGAAAATAGTGGTCTACTAGAGAGGTAAATCCTTTTGAGCTATAAATTTATCCATTGTGGGTTTAACTTTAAATAGATTAGTAGTCCCCTTTAAGTCAATTGAGCTTTAGTGGGTATTACAGAAAATTAAGCCATCTGTACACACTACCAGTGAGATGATTTAATTACACAATGTTCTGATATGGTAAGAGAACAATTTATATTAAGTCAATGTTTATATATTTGAATGTGAGCTGAGGATTGTGTATTATAACATGCAGATATTATACGAGTTGATGTGATGACAGAATGAACTGATTTATGCTGTAAGTATCTAAAGGATGCAACTCTAGGTACACAGTTAAAATTGCAAGTAAAAATCTGCAAAAGTTAAGAGTTCAGACTTTATATGCACCACCCCATTTTACACTTCTCCTGTCCTATATGAAGCATCTAGTCCCATTTGCTTGGAGCGTGGCCCTGGCCGCAGAAGTTCCTCAGAGCTCACCTTCTCCAGGGAAGGTGCTGTAGATGGGGGGGGACTTGGGAAGGACCTAGGGCACATTGCAGCTAGTGGGTGGTTCTTAATGGATATTTTCGTGTTGACACAGTTCACGACAACTACAGGCCAGGCAGAAAATCAAAACATCAATCTACTCACCCAATACTGTGGAGAATCTACTCTAGACTTCGACATTAGTCCTCTCTTGGCATCAGAAACCAGACTCAGTGCTTTACCTAAAAGAGTTCAAGCTCGAGAAAGATGAGTATGTGACGCTGATTTTAAGCTACATTTGAACTTCCTTAGTCCTAGAGTTGGTACACACTGTAGGCTGTTGCCTGGCTTCATTTGACCTAGCTAGCCACCAGCAGATAAGTTCGTTTTCCTCTTAATTCCTGTGATAGTGGCTGATAGGATCACCAGTTTCCCAGTATAGCTTTGTAACAATGATGGTTTGACTTGGTGACTTAAGCTGATTCAGAAATTGTCAACAGAAACACAAGAATCATCCCAGGTGATGAAGAAAAATGAGCCCTACATACAATAAAATGTGTACAAGATACACATTTCCAGTGGGAAGTGGATATACATGCCATAGCACTTCACTACTCCTGGAAACAGACTTTAACTACAGTCCCATACTTGGTGTGCTCTGTGCTTATATGAAAGTTATGCTGGATCATTAGTCCTTAGAGTTTAAGGGACTCACTTTGGTTTCTGTACAAGCTCCCTACACTCTGATGCTGCTGCATACTCTGCTGGAGTGTTGTTTAGTCCTGAATCAGAGAGGTACTGCAGGTAAATTCTGACATCATGTGGCAGTCCATACGTGTATATGCTATTACTTTGAAAAAATTTATTTATTTAAAATCTCATTGTGTTATGGAGAAATGAACCATTAAAATGTGGAACTAGCTCTCCCATACTGTCCAGTCAGCATTTAAAACCTATTGGCCAAATTTGGCTTTGTCTTTATGGCAACAGACTTCTGAATGAAAGCAGCGGCATGCTGCACGCTCTCTACACTGGTGAGAAAAGAAAGAGGGAAGAGAACCTTTGAGACTCCTTTGCAGTATGAAACTACAGGAAATTTCTATTAGAAAATAGCAGGAGCTGCCACACAATCTCGCTTTTCAGTCAGTTTTAGCTCTGTTTTGTTGGGAAGAGGTTGCTAGCAACAGGATCAGGACTGGACCTTTTAAACCATTAATGCTCCCTACCTGCATGTTTATTACCTGCCACCTGGAAACAACAAAGTGATTCATCTGATGTGTTTGCTGAGTAGTGGAAAACCATGCAAACTGATTCATAAGATAGCATAATAGGGGCCATGCTGTTATCTACTGAAATTCTCTGTGGGAGGTATGGGAGAAAGTAGCAAAATCCTAGCTTAAAGACTGTGAATGGAGAGGGTCCCACTTTATGGGAACCCTTTACATTGGTCCCAGATGTAGATATTTGTGTTGTTCTGATGAAAAATATCTCAAGTCAGCAGAGGAGAGTATATGTGATTTGCAAATTACACGACAGAAAACCAGACTTGAGGCCATAAGGATACTCAGTCAGCTACAGAAAAATCTGTGCTATCCAAAGCACTTTCCCAACATACAGTCAGGTCCTAAGAACTGTGATCCCAATTTAGTGGCTTAAAATGGCAAGAAAAATTTAAACACCCAGGCAGGAATTTCTCGGAGACAGTCCAAACCTGGAGCATTCACCTTCCTTTCATGCTAAGAACATTTTAACTGGTACAGTAACCTGTTCTTTTTGATTTCTTCTAAATTGGAGGTATCACAGAGTTGGAAAACAAACAAACAAACAAAACCCAAACAAACAAACAACAACAAAACCCCCAAAATAATAAATTTAAACCAACCAAACAAAAAACCTCAACCAAACAAACCAATCCCAAGAACTTCAGTATTTACACTTCATAGGAGTAAAGGCATGTGTACTCACAGGCACACGAAGAATTAAATGATTGCACGAACTTTTTCAAGAATCATGGAAGTGTAAATATTGATTTCACTGCAAGTTAATCGTCAGGATTTTTTATGACCTGAGCTAGTTTGATGTCTGTAGCTAGGATATTCCAGTGGCCACACAAATGAAACACTGGAAGTTTGGATCCAGGCATGGCTTCATTGTTAGTGAAGGTTAATTTACATGCTGATTTGAATGTGCTTATCATTTTTCCCCTATTATACCTGTCTCAGAAAAAAAAAAATTCTTAGTCTCTGTGAGCGGTTCCCCTAACCTAAATATTAATTTCTTTTCCCTGTACACTGACATTGCCTTTGGCTAAGACAACTGCATAGAGCAAATGAGCGTGTAGGATTGAGAGAAGCAGCTTTCAGCTTTCTGGGATTTTTTTTCCTCCCAGACATTAAAGTTTCATTTTTTAATTTCATATGGGAGTTGCAAGCACATGGAAAGAGACAAGCATGACCCCAACCATAGCAAATATTCAGCCCTATCTGTTTTGTTACCAGCTTTCACTAACACCTGTCCAGCAAATGGAATTAAATGACCCAGAACCACAGCTGGACTGAGTCGGTGTTGCACTGCTGTCTTCAGGGGGTCTACAGCTGAGGCAGTTATTGCTCTCTGACTTAACACAGCTGAAGATGGGACCCCACTCTTTTATGCATAAATTATTTCAAAATGTTCAGAGCTGTACTTCTGCCAGTGAATCAGTGCAGTCGGAAGCATCTTGGACATAGTGTATCTGTGACTTTTCATTCGTGTTATTGAAACATCTCGTGTTCCTCTGAAGGGACTGACTCTCAAGAGTGATCATGTGTGGCATGGATAGTATAGATGTAACTCAAGGAGGTATCATATGGGTGGAAATGGAATGCAGATAGGCTAACTTTTTGACACATCAGTGTAAAATTTTGTTCTTATTACCCAGGATATTGCTCTTTTGTAACTACTGCAGGGTTAATAGTCTTTGACTCAAAAAGCTTGTTTGATTTTAACACTAAAATTTTGGCTTTCTGCCTATACTCTCTAAACTGTTGGGCTTTTGAGAGGAGATGAAGGTTCAATGTAATGTTTAGCACTACTAAGTACTGATATGAATTCTATTGGACATAAGAAAAAGTCAGTCTGTTTATTATGCACATTGAGTTTTTCCTAGGTTTTTTGACTCACTACATGGAGCTTGGCACAATGTGCTTAAACTAATACCACAGAAAAAAACTGTTGAAAAACCCACTTGTGAGTTGTGGATCATTATTTGTTATTACCTCACTCACAGTCCTCTAGAAAGCAAGCTGCAATTTACCATGTGTTATTATACTACTCAGGTGTTGTAAAAAGCTCCATTTAAAAAAATGCAGAGTAGTAGTCCACTGATAAAAGATGGTATTTCTTATTTGGTTCAAATAGTTATGTGCCAAAGACATGCCCACGCCTATCAGAAAGGCCCTATAGTGATTTTATATCTATATATTATATTTATATTCCTTTATGTACCACAGGTTTCATGCTTGGATATCTTACATTTCATGGTGAATTTTCTTTTTTTCTATTCTGTTCTGTTCTACATGTGATCAGAATAGCATACTCAAGATCTCTTCTTAAATTTCTTAATAACCAGATGGGTTTTGGAGCTTATTCTTTGGACTTCTGATCTCATGCTGAGTGCCATTGTAATCCTATGGCTTCTGTTTATGATCCTCCCATATGCAACCCTTCCTATGAAAGATGTAGCTCCTGAACTCAGGATTTAATCGTAAATGAACTTTTTGACAATTAATGACAACTTCTTCTCAGGGGTATGATGTAAAATTGTTAATGGAGTCAGGTTGAGATGTCTCCAAACAACAAACCTAGTAATTTAAAACTCCATACCTCAGAAACAATTTGTCTAATAAACCTTCCACTTCTCTTGCATAAACAGATTTCATGTAAGAAATTAAGACCAATGAAGGATATTTTTGTCCCACCACTGGATTTTTAATGGAGTTTTTCTGTTTGTTTTTGTTTGTTTGTTTTGAGGTGTTTACCTCAGGATATTTGTCTTCTACTCAGCAGATACCCTTTTATGATATTCATTTCATAGCAGACACCTCATTGTTCTTCACCTTCTAGGATGCCCAGAAAGCTTCCAAAGACTGAAGTAGGAAAGGATTTTCTAAATGTCAGAAGCCACAGTGAAGAGGCAGATGAGAAAGGAGTTTCAAGTTTTCAGGGATATGAGAATTAGTCTCCAAAGGGGGAATCACTTATCAGTGTGTTCTATAGGAAGAAATATGAGTCTTTTTCCCAAATTATGAGCATTAGATGTACAATATTTAAGCCAGTGAATAAAAACAAACTGTGATATACATTAAATTCTGGAAGTAATACTTTAGTGATGGCTTTAATGCATGCATCATAGCAAGTACTGGCAAAGTAATGACCTGATAAATTAGGTTAATAGTACATGGTAGATGGTCTTCTGTCCCAGGCAGAGAAAGACATACTGGAAGACCTTGATTTAAATCTTTGCTGTGTCACAGTCCTTTTGTGTGACCATGGACAGGACATTTCTTCCGACAATTACTAGTTTTTTTCAATCTGACAATTTATTTTTGCTTCATTTGTATTATGAACTCCGTGAGAAGGAAAAGCCTTGTTCTGTGCTCCACAATGAAAAAGAAACTTGAAGAACAATAATGTAATGTAACCAAACTTTATCATTTTAAGAGGCTGACTCAGTTCAGCGAATAGCATGATGAACTCTGAAGGGCATGTACTTCATGACACTGTGTGTGGTCTGAAATCTTATGCAGAGACAGACTGAAATCCTGATATTTTAATGAAGCTTTAGGTATGAGAAATAATACACTGTCATATTAAATGACAGTAGTGAGTTATTTTGCCAATTTGCAAGTTCCCGTAACACTGTAAACAAAAATTAAAAAGCTCTATCCTTGGAAGACTTTGAAAAAGAATCAAATCACACAAAACCCCTTGTATTTGAGAATAGCCTAAATAGAAGAGTTGCAATATTATCACAATAATTTCAAAGTAAACGGATAAAGCTAGAAAGCCAAGTATTTCATAATGAATGCAGCATATAGCTTTTAAACAGGGCTAACATATGGACCACTAATGTGAATGTGAATGCAAATTAGATACTTTTGATTGCTTGAAATAAAGTCAGCAGAATCCAAGCTTCAAAAAGAAAATTGTGTGGATTTAACTACCTGCGTGCCACAGAAAGAATAAGGTTCCTACAATATTTCCATATGAAACAAGGTAATGAAGCTAATTAAACTAATTCTAAGGCAAGCTGCCCTAGATAACTTGAAGATGAATTGTATGTTTTCTCTGGCCTCCTTTTTTTTTTTTTTTTTTTTTATTTTGGTTTACCTGAGTTTCTCAACTCTGGTTTGTCTAGTTTTTTGAGGCTACTCTGTGCTAATTTTGTCACCCAAAACTACAGGTGCTTTACAAGGTACTTGTCTTTTTTGGAGATGATAAAGCTTCATACAAATATATTGCTTTTGAGGAGAAGCAACACAACTGGTGCTGACTGGAATAAGCAGTCACAGGGAACTCCTCAGCTCATAAAGTATGGTTTAGCAGATAGTGTGATATGGCTTCTAACATGTTATGGCTCAGGTGAAGAAAGGGAGAAGATCAGAGATCGCCCTAAATCTTGGAAACGCTAGTCTAACATAGCAGGTCATATTAATACTTTGCACCTGACATTGCCAGTCTGTGAGCAATGGGAAAACTGGAGAGTAATATCTGTTTTCTCCATGAGAAATTGCCCTTCCTGCAAAAGCAGTGAGCTGCTCCTGGTGAGAGGGAAAATTAAAAGGGTTACCTACCACCCTGTCTGGCTCGCCCCTATGCAGCAGCTATGCCCTTGCTGCGAGCAGCGATTTGCAGGCATTGCAGGAGCTGCTGTCAGGAGCTCTTGGATGACGGGTGACCATGGGGCTTTATAGTCTGGAGGGGAAAAAGCAACCCCAGCCAGTGGGAGCCTGGGTGCTAGGATGTCTCCATTCCTGGTCTGTGTCCTGCTTGCCTGTTTTACAGCGAAATCTTAGGTTATACCAGAAGAGTCAAGAAATTACTTTTTAAACCATACCTTCTAATCCATAATTTTCTTCTCTCAAGCCATCTTTCCCTTGTCCAGAGGTACCAGCTGTACTCCAAACTGCTGTCCCCTGCAGTGGAACCAGCTCTTTAGCTCCCATCACAACCACCGTTGCTTCACAGCGCAGGACATCTCAGCACCCGTCTCTGGCCTGACTCTGGTAAACATGACCGTGTTCGCACCCATTAACTGCTGATACTTCTACAGCTATTCTAGGTACTCCCCTGATGCCTTCCTACAACATCTGTAGATCTCCTTTGTGCATTAGCAGCCTATGCTGGTTTCTAACATTCTTCCCATGCTCACCCAGGCTCATGGCTATGCTAGCCCAAACCCCTACTAGACTTGCCAGGCTTGGGGCAGTTACATTAGTTTGCCTTCGTTGCCGTAACTTGGGGAAGGGTTTACTGATCCCAAACTGAAGTTTAAGGGAATAGGAAAATTACTAAATGAGCTCATTTACATGTTTGCCAATCACTTGCCAATTTGCAAATATGTGAATTAGCGCATTCTGAAATTTGCATAAATTCACACATGGAGCTGTGCAAGACTTGGCAGCTATGAAACAAAAAAGAAAAAAATGTATTAATGGCTGTGTAGAAAGAAAAGGAAACTGGTTCCAGAATATAAATGACTTTATGGTTATATGAACAATGGAGAAATGGCTTTTGAACCTGAGGTTGCTTGTCAGATTCAGAACTGGTAAAAACAGATGCAACTCTGTTAGTATCACTGGTACCCATTTATGTAAGTCCTGAAATGGGGCTTCATGATTCAGAGCATTGACTTGGGCTCTCTTCTTTCTTGGGAAACCATAGAAAACAGTTGCAAAGACTGTTTCTTACAAAAAGAAAAATGCAGCGCATGAGGCATTGGCTAATGTCAGTGAAGTGTTCTGGGGGATTCTTTATCTCCTACACTTCGTGTTTCACACCAGGATTACTCACCCCTGGCTGTGCACTTCCACTCTGAAATTGATTTTGATTAAAGCAAATCATGTTTCTAACTCATGCCTGTGTTAAAATGTAAGTTGAGCTTGAAGGGCTTTCTGGACTAGTTGTTGCACTCGTGTTCACAAATGTGGTTTAGCTAACAAGGCCACCAAGCTCAGGCTTGCAGTTTTCCTCCAAAGGGATCCCTCAGAGCATGCAGGTGTGTGACATTTGCAGCTAGATCACCTCAGCTGGTGATCAACCTTATTGGGGGCCATTTCTTCCCTTGTTTTCATAAATGCATATTGGCTTGGATCAGCAGCAGGACCTTCCTCTCTACAGGGTGCTGACTGTGAAGGACACATTTGTGTCTTCACCTGTTTCAGGGATGGCTGCTCGCAGGCAGACAGGTAATGTGTAATCCATGTCGTGTGTGCCTTCCCAAGTGCCACTCTCTCCAGCTAGTTATCTCTCAGCAGGCAAAACTGGCTGATAATGTCAATGAATGTCAATGACTTGGGCAGTGTCAGTCTATACCACGCATTTTTATTAGTAGAGTCATAACCACCATGGATAGGCAGGACAAAGAGTGATTTATGATACATGCAGCTACACAGGAGTAGCTGATGGTATTTTATGTTTTTGTCACTAGATTCTGCCTTACCTGTAAAGGCTGGTTTAATCACTACCAAAAAAGCATGCTGTCATTCAAAAAACTGAGAAGCACTTTACTAGTCCCACATCCTGTTATTGTTACACAGGCTGTTCATTGGTGGGTCTGACCTCTGTTGTCAGCACCACAGTCTTTTACAGGTTGAAAATAAAAGGTGCAGAGCTGTATGCAATGGGGTGATCTAGTATCAATGTGAGGGGTCACAGAAATCTCTTCTCTGAAAATGTGTTTTTATAAGCAACTGCTTTTTAGCTGGAATGAAAATGATAAGTTTGGCTGGAGTTTTCTGAACTTTTAAAAGCAAAACAGATATATAAGAAAATTTGATCTTGCTGCTATATAAAAACTTATTTTAGATTAAAATTGTCTTGGTTTTGGAAAACTACTATTTTACTGAGAGTATTTTTTTGCATTATAAAAATACAAATAATCTTTAGGGAAATTTAGGAAAGAAGGATAACCATTAGGTATTTTAGGCTGAATTTTTAAAATTCAGCTGAAAATCCTAGAACATCAAGTGCCTTGATACGACAGGTATCAGGAACTGTGCTAAAGCTTTTTGGACCATTAGCACACAATATTCACATATTTGTTTTTCCTGGATAAAAATGATTGCAACAAGTTAGTCCCTGGCTGCCCCTGTTAAAGGAGTATGTATATTTAAGGGACTGTTTACTGGGAATAATGTAATGGTATGATATATGGGGGAAAAGTGGTATAAAAGTTAGTATTCTGTTGTACTTCCAAAATTTCTGAAGAGACTTGCAGCTTTCGGAGTCTTAAAAGTTTTTCCATCCATGATTTGAATGTTATAGTCTGTGCTGAATGTGTTCAGATACTGCTGTCACTGACTACCTTGTAGACTACAGTAATTAATCTACTAATGCTTCCCTTGGTGTGGATAGCACAATTGGAAATCTGTCCAGGTAGAGACAATTATGTATAAGTAGAGAAACATAATCCTTCTGTCCCTGAATTGACACAGTACTTATCTGCCGCTGTTGTTATGTTTCTCCTCATGAAAGTCAGCAACTATTTCAGTTTCTCTCATTTTATTTACTTTCAAGTCATGATTGGGTTAGAGAATTCTGTTGTTGCCTCCTTCCCCTAAAATCTAGGAAACCAGAGTTGGGCTGATTCACTTTTTAAAGATAATTTAATTGCCTTAATGAGTTTGTTTGATTTTTTTCTGATATACTGTGAAGTCATAGGCAGAAGTTGAAATGGTTTTATTTGCCTTGGAGAAAATACAACCACTTTGTACTAAACAAGTGCTTTACTTGTGTAACACCAAAGCATGCACAGCCTCATCTGTTCATAGCAATGGTGAGGGGGTTCCTATACTGTCAGTAGCATTTGTGGTGTGTGTATGTGAAATTTAGTTTGTAGGCAGCAATGCTCAGAATTTTCAGCACTGCTAACTGTTCTGAACCTGAAGCAGAGAGGAGCTGAGGAGGTGCAATATCTTGTCAGAACAGGAATATGTTTTGCAAAAGTGTTCACGCAAATATTCGTGTTTGAGACGGCCAGCTCTGATCAATTTGTTCCTGTGTAGGTTTTATTTCTGATCCTCTGAGAATAGCCTATCCTTCAGAAAGGAAGGGAAGATGGTGGGCCTTGAAGGAGAATGTGCAAAGTCTCGCCCTGCTCCAGACTTCCCAAGTGGTCTGAAGCAGGTCATTTAGTTTCTCTAAGACTTTGTTGTCTACCCACCTAAGAAAAATATAGTCCATAAAGATAAATTGGGGTGGGGATGCTCAGAAGCTGTTGTAGTGGAGGTGATGTGTTTTAAAACCATTGCAGAAGCAAGTGTGTCTGGTCAAGGGTTATGCATAATCTCCACGCCCTTCAAGTAGGCAGGTTAACTTTGGATAAGGAGTTCTTGTCCAATTTCTGAAGCAAATAGGTGCCAGTGGATCTATCTATGCTTGTGAGCTCTTTGAGTTAAAACACAGGAGATCTGTTTGGCATTTAGGACTAGTAAGTATCCTATCTGCTAGTGAGGCACATAGCAGACATGTAGCCGCTGTGCAATCACTTAAAATACCAATCTATAACAATTTTGGAAATCCCATATGTAATCTTATCTGTGAGACAAAATACACTATCATTCTGCTGAGATGCAAAATTTCCCTGTATGTAGACATTACCCTAGCTGAATGGGGGGCATACTGGATAACCAAGCAGGAAACACACTCGGAGTATCTAGATAAACATCTTCTCAGCAAACATTTGGGGGCAGTTATCAAATATCGTTCAGTGCTCAGGGTCCCAGTTGAGGCTGTTCCGCAAAGGATGCAAACAGCATGAGTGCTTAACCAGTGATTTCTTCCCGTAGCAGGAATAAATGGCAGTGGCTGGGCAGTCTCGAAGCCGCGTGTGGCCATGGAAGAGCACATGAGCCCAAGGGCAAAGGCTGACCCAAGGCACACAACCTGAGAGAGCCCTTTCCGTGGGCTCCTTTGCTTCCCGAGGGTGAAACATCTGTGGGGCCAACATGCTCAACATTACCGTTTTTCAGACAGCAGGGAAGGAAAGGAAAACAGCTGAGCACTGCAGTGCCTGTTTTGCCTTTTTACCTGCCTCCTGGCCTGCTTGATTGTTTGAGTGTGGAAGGCATGAGCTCCAAGCTGAGGTGATGGTCACCTTATCTCTCTCTATTCTGCTGTTCTGGGTTGCTGCATGGGAGATCACCAGCAGCCAGACCAGATGCTTGGATCTGCCAAACCCCCTTGCTGTAAGGCTTCCTTAATACCAGATGTGGAATGTAGGCTTTAAAGCAACTCCTCTTTCCCTCTTCCTTTATTCTGTTTCATCTTACCTGAGAAGTAAAAGACTGCATTTCAAGCACAATAAAACACTCAAACATGTATTTACAATAGCTTTACATATTTAATAAAGGCATTCCACAATGTTTTTGATGCGTTAGCCTGTCACAGTCAGAATGCTTTTAATAATGTTTTCTTCTTTTGTATTTCAGCACTGGCCCTTCATGTCTTGATCATGATTAGAAAAAATAAAGGTAAGAAATAGAAAACAATCAAATGCAATCTTTTATGCTTCCCAAAAAGGTCTGTGATCTGATTTGTTTCAAGCTCAAATAAAAGTTTGTGTCATTTCTTATTTAACAGCATTGTTCTCTCTTCTCTGAATTAATTCATCCTAGAGGCAGAATTTTCTTTGGATCTTTCTTCTTTGCTTTTTAACCCGCTCATAGAACACACAATACTCCAGTGATATGTTGTTTTTTTGAACAGTTGCCTGTAGTTTAGAGGTCTATTTAGTTTAACCTCTTTGCTCTCCGCAATTAGTGTTTCTACTTGGCTTGAGTTCTCTATATCCAGGTTGGACTAAGGAATGACAAGAGTTCCAATACAAAAAAAAAGTGCATTTACTTTGGTATTTAGGTTCTGTGTCTAACCATGCAGTGAAGTGCTGAACTGTTGAGGGGCATAGAGGAAACTAATCGAACTGTGGGAACTGCATTTTATAACAAGAGTGAGCCCAGTGTGTTTCCTAGGCAGAAATACTTTCACATGTGCTGCTCAGTAAGTGGACAGTATTTGGGGAACATCAGGTACACCAGGTGTATGCAGACAGCCTTTGTGGTAAACTGTGTGAATCGTATATATCCTGGAAGTGACAGAGTCAGTGTACCTGTACTATAAGATTTATCCATTCTTGCTCATTGGTCTTTGTCAGGCACATGTTAGGAGAAAAATTTCTATTTCACCCAGCAGGGGAAGACAAGTCTAAGGGACTCTAAAAACACAGTAGCTTTAAGCAAACACCAAGTGTAGGGTTTTTGTTTGCAGAGAATTTAAATACTTGAGGGTGACGCTTGAGATTGTTTATTGAGTGAAAGTACCCTTCCTGTCTTTGATGAAAGCAACAAAAGCATCATGTGGAGACAAGTGAAAAATGACAAGAGGCTTTGTTTGTGCTGCTCTTCTCTGTGCACCTAGAAGTGTATCTATACAGCTTTAAAATTTAATTTAACATCTTTTTAACTGGGTTAGAACGAATGTCAAATGAAAAACAACTGGCATCCTTACTGAAAACATAGGAGGTAGCAGCCAGAAAGAGTTTCTGCAAATCTTTTGTGTAAATGGTGGTGCTGCTATTGCTGGCACTGCTATATGGATTATTGAGATTCTCGCTGGTAAGTGGTAGAGATATTTTGACTCCTCTACCAGCATTTGGCAATAAACTTTATAACTTCTATATATTGTAGACAATATAGGTCTAATAGTATACATACACTAAAACCAAGCATTGTGGTCAGCTGAATCCTGTCTTGTGACCTTTAAGGTATATCTCTGTCTTGTGACCTTTGAGGTGTACCTCTCCATTAAGATACTAAGGAGTAACTACCTGTCTTGTGACCTTTAAGGTATATCTCTCCACCTCTGCCAATCACACCTTGCATGCAAAAATGTGTCTTTTACAGGTGGGGATTTAGTTTCAAAAAGCATGCCAATATGAAATGTTTTCCATAACATTAGGTAATCATGATCTCAAAGCCGTCTCTCATAGCTGTACTACTCATTGCTTTTCTTACTGTCTGCTTCCAGTTAAACCTGTGTCCTAGTTATGCCACTGGAGAGGGCAGAGCAAGTTCAAGTAGGTTGCACACAGCTGCCAAGGTTGAGTTCACTTGTCAGAAACTGCTGGTATGCATGTTTGCCAACCATTATGCTTCAGATCTTTTATCTAAATTCAGTGGTTTGTGATCTGTAAGGCCTGCAACAAACCTGTTGTGTGCTGCCCTAAAAGCACGGTCCTGAAAGCACCCTGCATTGACACAGTGATGCCATAACAGGTACCTCATTTAGCACAAGAGAGGAGCTTTCTTCCCCAAACATGGTCCCAGAGAGGGATACGTGGGTCATGCTCCAGCTGTGAACAAGCTCAGAGCTGGCCAGGACAGGCCACTACAGTGCTGGAGGAGATGTGGAAATGTCATGGGCTGTGCTTAGAAGAGCCTTGCAAGCAGGATGTGGACAGTTATCAAAGCACCTGCTTGTAAGTTGAACCTTGTAATGCAAGGAAAAAAAAAAAAATAATCTGATCCAGTGAGCTTGTGTTTTCAGGCAAGACATTCATCCTCAGCAAGAGGAGGCAGAAGGTCTATGTTGGCCAGTGAGACAGCTGACTGTTGCAGATTGAACCGGGAAAGCAGGATGAGCATTTCTAGAGTTTCCTCCCATCAATTAGAAATGCAGAGGGGAAAAAAGTAAAGTTTTTTTCTAACTAAATTTTTTATCTCGGAAGAAAATGAGAGAATCACATTCTCGTTGCTGTACTTCAGTCCTTCAAAATGGCTTCTGTACCAAATAAGTATTTCAGGTGAAGTTAGTGGTCACAGACTAGTCCCTTATGAATATGGTGTTCTCTAAGGTCAGTATGCTGTTAGAACTTAATATCCAGGTTTGTTACATTCAGTAATTATTTGGCAGTTATGGTGGCTTTCCAAACTTTTTAAAAACAGCTGTTCTTCTATATGAGAGTCTTAGGAGCAGGATGTACCCCATTGCCCTCCAGCTGTTTGGAGTGCAAATTTCTGTGCTTAAGCTAGTGACCCTGGCTCTCTTTGCAGTCAGTCATTTGGAAAACGAATCCCTTTCTAGATGTCTGCGTTTTGTGGATGCAATGTTCCTTTTAGATTTCATGTACACAAGACTGGTGGTTTTATTTTTGGTATTCCACTCTTCTTGTTTTTGAACTCTATCACTAGGTAAACCCTCTCTTCCATCAGAATCTTGTTACTCCCTTATGCTGTTATTAGCAAGAAAAGGTTTGTACTGATTTAGTTTACAAATACATTATCAGTACTTTATATGTACTAGCTAAAATATATTTACCATATTTCTAATTCTTAAAGAGCTCAAATATTTGTTTGTATTGATGGGTAAGTGAAAACTATAGATCTTTTTTCCACCTTTAATTCCCCAAACTAGGAGAGAAAAGGCAAGCAGTTATGCTTCTTAACTTTTGGAAGTTTTACACTTCTACTTTCAGCACGACCTGCAATGTAGATTTTGTCAAGTCCTTTGCAGTCTTTGTTACAAAGGCTGTTTTTAATGAGACATTTGCTTGAACAAAGTGGGGTAGATGTGTGAATGTTGTTAAGTCCAAGGGAATGCACAGGTGATATTGTGATGGCATTTGTCTGCAAAAGTGGCACCAGCTTGGAGGAAGATGACCTCCCATTTGAGGCATCATTGCCTTCTCTTTTTTTTATCTTCTCCTCTTCTCTCCAAGCATTCAGAAACTATGAGTCATGCCTCTGAAGAACACCATGAAAAGGAATGGAAAATAACTGACTTGGCATATTTTTCATTTGCCCTTTAAAGCTGGTTTTGCAAGCATTTTTTGTAATGAGGACCACAGACTCACTTTCTGTTCTTAGTGAACATCTTTGATTCTTAAAGATTCACATGACTCCAGTAGCTGGAGCTTTAGCAATAATATTGTCGTACATTCATTACAGTGATATATTCAGGGGAGCTAGCAGCTGTGAAGGAGATCTGGAGCTGAAAGTGTAGCAGTAAGCTTCTACTTTGTCTAGATACTTTGGGGTGATGAGTTCTGTAGCCTCCTTCCCTTGGTACTTCCTTGGGAGACTTTCCTGGGTCAGGGAGGTAGCGTTGTCTCCTCACCAGCCACCTGTGCTGACACTGCATCCAAGTCCAGCTCCTGGTTTGAGGTTTTCCTGCAATGTCCTCCCCCACACTGGTTTTAGAAGATCTCTTTTCTTGCCTGTGCAATCAAGAAGTCCAGGGCTTCCTCTGTGATGGGAACTCAGGCAACCCAGGTAGGGTAGAAGTACTGCTTCCAGTCTGAAATGCATGCACATTAAGGGATGATCTCTGAGCAGTGATGGGACTTGTAATCATAATTTCTTGTGTGCCACAGTGACCATTTGCATTTTGCAAGAAAGTCTCCCTACAGAATTAATTTTCAGCATTTGGGAAATATGGGTCGCTTTTTATAGTTTGATAATAATTTATCAGCCTCTCTCCTGCAGTCCTTTGCTGGCTGGCTGCTCTAAAAGCACACAATCAACAAGAGAGCAGTGAACAGAAATATTTTCAAGAGCAGATGGGATGTACCTTCAAAAACCAGGATTGTCCCAGTGAAACTGGGACATCTGGCAACCCTAAAAAAACCCAAACTAGATGAAATAAAAATTATGAGATGGAGGAGCAGAAAAATATGTCTTTGCATTGATTAGCAGGCAAAGTAATTAATCTCCTTCAACTCCCCTTTTGGTCCTTGGTGTAAAACAAGGAGAAATAGGGATATTATTGCTTTGCCAAGCATTAATTCCTGTATACTGATTGCTGAGCAGTGTTTTCAGGCTTAGAAGGGATATTTCACATCCTTTCTTCCCTCTTTCCTATTGCCCACAATAACAGTCTTCATGGCATTTATAAACAAAACCTGTCCCTTTCTGTCTTCATAGCTGGGCCTAATTCAAAGTTTTCCCATTGTCTTTCAGGTGCTTTGGATCAAACTCAAGCCCATCTTTGCTGAGTATTTTGCTGTGCAGGACACCAGCCTGTTTGCAGTCCAGTTTGGAACTGTCTATCATGGGACTGTTTTTACAGCAACTGTATGTATACTGGCCTTCTGAAATCACCAGACAAAGTAGCATCATCTCCACAGTTCCACATGCATCATCCAGTCCGACAGCAGGTTTCGGGGTAGAAAATTCACCAAAATGCTGAGTGTGAAAGACAGGAACAATTGATCTGTCAGTTCAAGAAATTAATGTATTTTGCTAGAAAAATGTCCTAGAAGTCCAAATGAACTATAAAATTACATTCCTTCTGTTACAACAATTTAGAAATTATTTCTATGCATTTGGAAGATTGTATGTGCTTACAACATTTACACAGTGTCAAGTGCAGTAGAAGCCTGGCCCTTGTTGAGGTGGCTAAAATTCATGGAACGTTATAGATGGTAAGCTCTGTGGGAATGTTAAGCAATACTGGGTTTGTACTGTGTTTCTTCATCAGATAGCACGATATATCCATAGGAAAAACTTGTAGTTTCAGCAAAGCAAAAAATTGAATGGTAGAGAGGTGTGTGACCAGTGAGTGCAGGTGTTTTTAATGGCAGTAAGACAATGTAAGGGGAAATGTTTTTCTAAGCATCTTATCACCCGTAAGGTGCCAAGACAACCCAAAAAATCAAACTCCCTGATGTCCAGCATAGGTGTGTTTCCCAGTATGGTTGTTTGATGGTTACTTACTATCAAGAATCCTAGTTTTCTGAATCACTGAGTTGCTTTCAATGTTCATTCTGGACAATTGCACATTTTATCAAATTTCACATTTCCCTTTGTTTCTGTCTTTAATTTGTTAGAGTACAACAGTTCAGTGCTTTCTCAGGTTCATGCCATAGCTGTGCCTAACAGGTATTTCTTAATTTTTATTTGTTTTTTCATTTATTTAAGTCCAGGTTCCTTTTCTAAATAGCAGCTCTCACCTTTGCTAAAGCTAAAAACCTTTAAATGCGTCACTTTCTGAAACACAAATGCCCGTATGTGTGAGTTCACAGTTTGATTTTTGGGTGAACGGCATGCACATATATGTCCTTGTGAACAGCCTGTTTGTCAGAGATGCCCCTCAGTGACAAGGGGTGTGTGAGGGTGGGATTTGGCCTCCCGGAGAGGGAGTTGCAGACGATGCTGGTAGACACAAGGAAGAAAAGGGAGAAAACAGATGGCTCTCATTTGCCCACTGTACTTTTACTGAAAATTTTGTGAAGTTTTAGTGTTCTATAAGCAAGTTTCTAGGCATAGGCAGACAAATATAATTGCTCAGGAAAAATATTCAGGCCATTAGGGTTGCTTAAACTGACCAGTCCCATGTGCACAAGAAATGTGAAAGCAGTTGTTTTCTTGATATTTCACAGCACAAACTGAATTTATTTGATCAAATTAAGAGCATTTGCTGGAGCTTTTTAACATTCTTTGTATTCTGCCCCAGATTACTTGCTTTGATGAAGGATACCTTGAGCATTGTGACTGTTTTTAAGATATTCCCTTAGATAACAAGACAGAGCTTTTTATGATTCCCGTAACTCATTCTGGAGTGAAAATGACCTCTGCTGGTGGAAGTTTGCACGTCTGTTCAATTATTCAAGTATTATCCAGGTCTTTTCATAAACATGTGTGTCCAAATGCTGTTGCCCTGCTTTCTCAATGTATTTTATTGCAGAGATCTTCCAAGGGAAACCTGGATATTTCAGAGACACTGTATGTTAGAAAATTGTCAGCTGTCTTCAGCAGCAAAAAGATACAGGCCTAGGGAATATTAGTGAGGATGTCACAAATGCTGAAATAATAAAGAAAAGATGGAGTGACCCCGAAGTATTTGTTCTTATGTAAAGCATTTTGGCTGTGGGACCCATTCCTGTGGCATCCTTTCCTTAAAAATAAAGAACAGCCTTCTAGCAAGGATAAAATTAGATTATATCAGTGATAACAGAATCATTCTACTCCTTTCTGTATGGAAAATGGATCTGATTTGGAAGAAGATCATCATTCTGCACTTACTATTAGGGTCTTTCCTTCTAATCCTTGTATGGGATCCAGAAGATTTATGATCTGAATCAGGTTTACAAAATACATAATCTTCTATCTCCTTTTCTGTCTCTTCCTATAAAAGGCAGCACTTTGCATAGGCATTGATATCAATCTATATGCAGGCACGGGGAAGTAGAAAATTGTGGCCATAGAGATTTCCTACATCATGGGAGTTTTGAAAGTACCATTTTCTAGAAACCAGTTTACTATTTTCTACACCAATGTCATCGCACTTTCATTATTGACAGAGATCTGAACCTAATAAAGAAAAAAAGGGAATTTTTACCCAATTTTTGTAGTTACTGAGCAATGTTCACCAGTTGTAACGCGGTAGCAGAGTGGGAAAATGGGAAGTGAAAACACTGGAGTGTCTTTCTAAATATGCTTGTCTAAAAGCAATTAAGAAAAGAAAAATCTCAGCTTGTGGAAGCTTCATTCTCATAGGAATCTCAATTTCAACATAACCCCATTTTTCACTGGGGAAAGAAAGTTCTTCAGAAGCTTTCCAACCAGATGTCTCTAGGGAGTGTACAGTCACAGAACAGGGGAGGCCCTATTTTTTATACGCTATGTTCCCAAATTGTCTTTAGCACTCAGTCTGTGTGAGACTGTCTCCCATGTGACAAAACAGGATGGAAAAGACATGGCAAGAGCCCAGAATGGGCTCTTTGTGCTGTGGGATGCAGTAGGACAAGTTTTAATTGTTTTCCCTTCCAGGTTTGTTCTTCATGATGTTTCTGGCTAACTTTACAGAGGATGCTGGAAAAATATACTTTCAGAACTTTCTTCTGATTTTCTACACTTCCCTGTAGACACCTACAGAAAAGCAGACACGTGCATGCATGCAAATTGCTCCTTATTAATGACTGTCCTGTTGAGAACTGCTCTTTTTCTTTTTTGGCCTAGTATTCTAGAAATCACTCTTGAAAAGAGTAGTTTCACTTCAGTGTCACAGATCATCAAACGAACTTTCAGCTTTTATTTGTACAGAAAGCATGTATGGCTTTAAATCTCTGAGGAAGAAACTGAGAGTTGGTGGGTTTTTTTGGTTTGTTTTTTTTCAGGACATGAGAAGGAAAATTTAAAATGTGATTGCAGAGAAATTGACAGAAAATACGTCACTAAAGGGCTGAGACTAGGTTGCTTAATTTTGAGAGTAAATCTGTCTTTATCAGCGAAACAGTGGAAGCTGTGTTTAATTCTAAGCACACACTTTGCTGCTTCGGAGCCTAAACTCTGGCCAGTTGCTCTGGATGCAGTGGGGTCTTATTGAGATAAGAAGTGAAATTTGGCCGTTCAGATGTTTGCGCAAATCCACTCTGTCTACCAAAAACACAACATCAGATTTGTTGGTGCAGTCCCACATCCTTTGCAGTGGGCATGACTGCATCACGACCAGTAATGAATAAGCAACATTTTAATACCTGGTCTTTGAGACAGTCCCCTCCTGTGGCTCGTATGGAACTGAGGTGACAAGCATGTTGCCTTTCATCCTTTACTGAGGGCCACAACACAGTATATCCACTCTGAAGTCCTAGCCAAGGCTTTCTTTATAGAAAACAGAAGACTACATGGAGAGAAGGATGTCAACGTGCTGTGGTTTCCCACCAAACACGGAACATTTGCCTGCAAATCTGGGGAGCAGATTACCACCACTTAGCAGCCATGTTCATCTTAAATCGAATCTCTCAGAAACTTACAACATTTGTGCCTGAAAGACAAATGTGCCTTTTAACGAAACATGACTGTCCTCAAAGTAATTTGAGGTTGAGGGAGGAGCAAGGAAAGGAATTAGATATAAAGCTGGTTAGAACATTTTTTGACATTTTCCTCATTAAAAATGTTGATCTGCTAAAACAAGAACATTTTTTAGAAATACTTCTTGACCAGATCTTGACCTGAAACTGTTTAGGGTAGCCTTTCTTCTGGACTTCTTCAAAATGTGCTATTATAGCATTTTCATCACAATTTTTTTTTTCTTTTCAGTCCGAAAGTTTTTTTTCACACAGGAATGGAGTTTATTAAAATATATGTTTTTTTCAAATTAAATTATAACAATAAAATGAGTTGGGTTTATATTATGAAAATAGAAACTTTTAATGGGTTTGAAAGAGTTTGTAAAATTTCAGTTGGTAGTTTCATGGAAAAGGGGGAAAATAATAAATAAGAGTGATAAATAAATAAGATCAGTAAACAAAATAGAAGGATTTTGTATATGGGGAAAACTCAGGGAGAAAACTGAGAGTGCCATTTGACCTAGAAGTTACATACTGGAGGGTGACATGTCTTTGAAACCCTGTTTCTGAGTCCTGATAAAAATCACAATGAAAGGATTTTTTTGTACGTTCAGTAGGTTGTGTTCATGGTAACGATAAATTGCATTGTGCTGGCTGTTGCAAAGACATTGGCATATAGTGTCTGACTTGGTTGAAGAAGTTAGTTTATTTCTGTTGGCCTCTTTCATTTGGTTTTTCTCATTTCACCTCTTTAGTATCATGATCCACATAATGGTCTAAAAACAAAGGGAGGACAAGTACAGATAAATTGCTAGTCTAGGCTGAACGTTGTTTTCCCTCTTAAAGAGGCTGGGATTTCACTAGGGAAAATAACATAAATTTGAGAATGATTTTGCTATATATGAACATCATGCAATGCAACTTAGAGTTTAGAGACATCCCTGCAGGCTCTGCTGGGCATCTTGCTGCATCTTGCTGCACTATCGACTAGTGCTGTTAAACTTGTTTCTCTCTGGTAAAATGCTGTACAATAGCGCAGACTAGTTAGTGCTGTACAACAGGAGTCTGATGGACCTCAGTGCAGATCTGTTGTGCTTATTATTATTTCCAGTTTTGTACATCTATCTTCAAGTGTGAGCAAGGAGTGATAGAAAATGTACTGAAGTTATATATGTGACACCAGTGGTTTGTGTTTTGGACTTCCTCACTGAGAAGATGGGAAGCCAAAAAGTGTAGGAGGAGACTGGAAGAAAGGGGGAAGGCTGAATTACACAATGGAATAGATTTTTCTTTTACCTTGTTTTTCTAGTCTCAGCATCAGTTTAGTTAACCTGCCTGACTACAGTTTCACGATCTGGATATTTCATGAAGCCCATTCAGTATGAACTTTGAGCTTTCAACACATGTGGAGGGAAACATTATGAAGACTTTTCTGGTCAGGAGTCCTGGTCAAAGGGATGCTTGGGGACACCCTTTCCCTCATGAGTGTTACTTTCTGAGTTTGTAGCATGTGCTTGAAGAGACATTTCATCCCCAGTGAAGACAGACTTTAGATGGCCATAAGGAATATATAATATTAAGGTGTAAAGTAGTATACATATGTTAATATACATGTGCCAGGTTGTTAGAATCCTTCTTTTACAAGGGTTACAGTGTAGAGACAGAGAAGTTAAATTATTTGCCCAAAATACTTAGTGGAAGTCACAGACTGACCCAGGCTGCAGATATGATATTTGCAGAGGGCGATATCCATCATAGCTAGTCCGCTCAATATTGCTGGTGTACCGGGGCTACTGAAAAGATCTTTGCACGTTCTGATCTGCCCCCAGCTGAAATGGCTCACCCTGTACCAGTTGCATGTTTGTGAATATTGTGCTGCTGAGTGTAGCTTTGCAAGGTTAGATTTGTTGTTTGTCAGGCTGTTTGTTTATTTTTCTCAAGTCTGATGAGAGCAGCTTTGTAAGCTTTGGCTCTGTTGTTATTTTCATTAGTTTTCAAGTGCTGAGTTTGTTTTTGTTAGCTCGCCTATTTGTTTTAAAAGTCTTGTTTGTTCTTGAGATTGATGTTTGAGAGCACTTTGTGCCATTTCCATGAATCGTAAAGGCACCAGGAATTTTTATTTGTTCTGATGAACTCTGCAGTTGCCACCATCCCCAGGTACTTGACTGACAATTGGGCAGGCTGGCTTCTTGTGGACATCTAGACCTTCACACCTGTAGAAGACGGCATGGACTGATCACATTAAGGCAGTCCAGTTTTGGAGGTTGTTGAGACCTTTTCCCAGCCTGTGTCTGCCTCACCCCACAGAACTATCCAGAGTGTTTTGCATTCATGTATGACTCTGTGCACACGCAGGTTGCACTGGACCAAAAATCTGTGCCATGTCAGCTTCCTGCACCCCTTTAAGAAAAAACTCAGCAGTATAAAATTTCCTGGACATATCTATTCTTGAAAACACTTACGTGACACGGAGTAGACAAAGCGTATTTGAAATACAGGTTTCTTTTTTAGTGGGGATTATGAAAATATCAGCCCAAGCTAGGCAAATGTTTGTCCTCTCTACTTTAGGGATGGGAAAGCTGTGAGAGATTGTCAGAGCTGTTGAGCTGGGATGGGAGAGCTGCTGGAGAGTCTCACCTGTCCCTCCTCTGGCTTCTGAAGGAGCATAGGAGTATCTTCTGTGGTACTTGTGCTGGCCCAGGTAAGCCTTGTTTACTTTCCCTTACTCCTTATCGAAATTGCATTTGTATTGTAAGCCTACCCCAGACAAACACGGCTGACAGAAGTGTGATGCCAAGGGAAGTATCTTTAGAGGACAAAATTATTTTTCTGCTATCCACTGTGTGCAAACACATCTAATAGAGAGTGAAGTTGTGTCTAGCACAGCACAACTGTGTCGTACTGTATTACTCCATGTGCATAGGACAATGTCATTACCAGCAGCTAAAGCTGGAAGCTTGTATCACTGAGTAATTAAATGTACAGTGTCTAGTGATACCACTATCTAAGATATTGAGCCATGTAGTTTTATTGGTCCGTATAAAGTCAGATAAAGTTATTGACTTACTGGCTATACTCTTTGTTTCCTCAGACATAGAGATAGGATTAGCAATTGTTTAAATGACTTCTCTATTTGACTAAGGGACACGAAATCTGGCCTACAACACATAAGGTTACACATACATACAGTCCCACCTTCCCCCTCTGCCTGTCCCCAGTATGCAAAGCATACACTTATCAACACAGAAAAGTAAAATGTTTGCCCTCAGGGTTTCTTGTGCCACTTCACAGATGGGGGAAATTCGTGTTCATAACAGCTAGCAGAGTCTGGCGTGGATGAAGCCTGAACCAAGTTCTCAGAGGGTAATTTTCAATCGACTTTTGTAGTCTCAGAACTAGACCTGAAGCAACTGTCAGTTAAATCAGGAGTAATTTTGGGCAAAATCTGTGTATTTCCAGATGAAAGAAAAATCAGTTAAACTCTGTACTGAAGAAAGAAAGAAGGGAGTAATTATGGTTAAACACTTGTCAGAGCAATTCTGGGGAACATGTAGTATCTCTAATGTGAGGTAGGAGGTCAGCCTCATCTGATTTCTTCCCTTACATACTGACACATACCAGGAATGCTGACTTCTGACTGAAGTCAGTCTGATTGTGAACTAACCTAAAGCTATCTGCATCTGTTCCAAAATCAGGTATGACTAGCTGCAATCATGCAGAATCAGTGTTTGCTTCTCCATGTTAGGATGTTACTGAGATATTAGTGAAATGCATATGCACCTCATAATCAGTACTGGCTTTTTGGACTGTTATAAAATAAGAAGTCTGAGTTCATTTGTAAGGGTGGGATAGGGACATAAAGGTTGGTGAGAACCAGATTCCACTTGAACTGTATTGCTATAAACAGCAACAAATGTAAAAATAGTTTGCACTAGTGCTATACTTTGAAATGTACCCTGTAAGAATGCCATTGCAAGGGCAAATCTACTTAACTATTGCTGTATCCTGTATGACTTAAAGATCCTAGTTTTACTGAGAAGAAGAAACAAATGTTCTAAATTTCAGTTCTGCAAATTTAGGCTTGTCCATAAGAGTCAGGGTGAGTTATTCCTGGCTCTGACAATGCTAAAATTAAAAATATCAGGCCATTTACCTCTTCTGGAATATCTGTTTGTGACTCCCTTGAAACCAGTAGAAATAGCAAGATATCCACCATTTATAGATTAAACATTGCCATATAGAATTTTCGGTCAGGATGATACGAGGAGGAAGGGAATGCTGCTTTTCCCATCTCTCTTGTGGTTGTGCAGGATTAGTAGAATTAAAGCAACAAGATGTTTTTTACTAAAATAAACAGGACTGAATACACAGAGGAAAAAGACCTATTGCTTGGAGGACTGGGCCCAAACTTATTTTCAGACATTCAACAGTGCTTTTTCATAGATTATTCACTCAGAGCCATTTTGTCATTCAAGAGACTCACTATCCTGCCTGCCTTACTACATCTCTGCTGGCCGGTGTACTAACGTATAAAGAAATGCCAAGAAAACTTTCTCCTAACCAATTTTGTTGCAGAGGAAGGAAAGGATCCTACAGGACAGGAGGACGGGACTAAAAGTAAATGAAATGCTAAGTTCAGTTTTTGAGGAGACCTGCAAATGGTGAGGATTTGCATTTGCTTTGGCCTGAAAAGACAGACTGGCACCAGTGTTTTCTGCACTTTCCTGTTGCTGCTGCAGAGTGCATCTGGAAGAACACTAAGAGCAGCCCATGGGCAATGTGTCCCCACTCTGCATCCCTAAAGAGGGAGGCTGAGGACCCGAGGCCCTGGAGAGCTATTGGAGGCATAGGGAGAGAGCTGCTGGTCCAGGTATTTGGCTGCTCCAAAAGAGCAGGAAAAGACTGAAGTGTGTGTATCTAAAGTCCAGTGGTGCTTGCACAGGCATCACAAGTCTGGGGCAGTATTTCTGTGTTTAATACTTGCCCCATTCCCTGTCCATCTCCGCAGCAGCACATTCATTGAAGGACCTGGTAGATTCTGTCCTGTTGGTAGTTAACTTAGCATTAAGGCTGCTAGAAATGCTTGGGTATGTGAAGGTCTCAGCCTGGTGATGCTGCTTTTTGCCTCTAAAACCAGTATCAAGAGCGCATATTACTGTGCCACTATGGGGTCTGAGTGGGAGTTCAAGGAGCATGCTGAGGTGCGACAGCAGAACAAAGAGGTAAATTAACCCTTTTGCAAAGCCCCCTGTTCTTTGCTCATGATGTTTGTTCAGGCACATGATGGCAGTGGGCTTGAGCTCCCCGTGAGCACAGTGTTAGAAAATGCATTCAGGGCTAGGCACAGCGCCAGCTGCTTGCTTTAAAAGAAAGGGAAAAGCAAACACATCTCAGGCTGATTCTTTCCTCGTTTGCAGACACCAGCAGGAAACAAATCCACTGATCTGAGTGGAATTATATTGGTGCAAAGCTACTATTCTGTGGACCTTTTGATGGGCAACTGAATGGTTGGTGCTCCTAATTATCCTCCTGTACCTGCAGAGAATGGTGGTGTGAGGACAGAGGGTAGTCTGGCTGCACCCTCCTTATTAAAGGGAAACTAGTTAGATGGTGCTGGTGCCCTATGACCAGCTGTGGACCACTCTCCTGAAGTGAGGAGCCAAGAAGAGTACCCTGAAATGATAGAGGTGTCCTGGGCCCATCAGAGAAGTGCTTAGTCCAGTGCTAAGGGAGGAAACAATGTTTTTGCCAAATGTCTGATCTACCGTTCTGGCAAATCTGTGCGTAAGAGTAATTGGAAAGTAAACCCTTGATTCATGGATGTAGGCTGTTTGGGATCCAGTTCTTTTTTCACTCAAACTGATGGCAATTTGGCCATTTCTATCTGTAGAAGCAGGGTCATACCGTTCGCATTCCATGTCAGTTGAAATAAAAATGATGTGTGACTATATATCTGGCAGAGCTTAAAGCAATAAAAAAGAATTACTGACAATCTAGCAATCTAATAGACAAACAATCATCTGCAATTTGTTTTAGGGAAACAAGACAATTTCCCTCTTCATTATTAACTGTACTGTGCAAGCTCCAACCAGGTCTGCTTAGGAGACTGTTCACTTTGCTTATTTAACTGGCTTTTGTATAAAATTAAGGTACTTTATCCAGTACTTCTGCAGAATGAAGAGGACACTCAGCTAGATAAAAACTGTTGCATAAAAGCCCAGCAATCATAAGACTTGACCACTTCCTATTCCGTTCCAGTGTTTGTGGAAATCACTTATTCCAGATTAACAACATATTGACTCAGTTCTAGTACCCCAGCGGGGAATAGCTGGAAAGCTAAATGATCGCCATCCCTATCTGTTAGCTATTTCACATTAGGTAGCATAAGAAATCCCATTTGTGCTGCAGATGTGCATGATCCTGCCTCTTTCTTCTTCATCTGAAATACAACATCCTTTACCCTTGTTCTCTTGGTACCAAGTGCAGGCCCAAAGCTGGTGATTGTTTTGCTTGTGATCAGTCAGGAGGAAGAACCTGGGACACTGTGGCCAGAATATCAAGTCGGGTGTCCTTCACTGCTCCTGGTTGTTTGCAATGCAAATGGGAGGCTTTGTCTCACATAGTGCCATATCCATGGTAACCAAATGAAGACAAGTTTGCATTACTTCCTTAGTGAAGTGTAATCCTTCCCCTGGTACATGTGCCAAAGAGGCATGCGGAGTTAAAGGGACAGCAATATATTTCTTGGAAACGAAAGCAACTGAAGCAACTTCTGGATTTTGCTGCCTTCTTTTTTTTTTTCTCCCCCCTTGTTTCAGTTATTGCTGCCCTGACTTCTCCACCCTCTCTTTCCAAACCTGTCTTTCTCTAGAGTTCCCATCGTTAAAAACTAGACTAGTCCTGATTTCTGCTTTTCCTTTGCCCAGAGGCTAAACGAACAGTCATCCATCTGAACTACCAACTCAAACACCAGTTCTTGGCAGACAGCCTTTCCTTGCCTTTCCTGGTATCTTTGAAAAAAAAAAAAAGAGGGTGGAAAGCCAAGCCAAGAACAGCAGTTCTTGTCCTCCAGTTTTTCAGACATTGGGTCTGTGGCAGAGCAGAGGCACAGATGCACCAGTCTGCAACTATTTCTTTAAATTAACAGCTGGATCAAGCCATACAGGTTGGAGCTTATAGGTTTTTTTTCATTTTAGTGGTTAAAAATTTTAGAAAGCCTTTTTTTTTTTTTTCCTCTTCTGATCCGTAAGATATGATGTGGGAATTAATTTATATCTATTTTTAATTTCTGTATTTAATTTCAGCTAAAAGAGCTTACTTAATTCTAGATTTAAAGAGCTCTGATTTTTTTCATAGCTTCATAGGCTGTCTCTTTTGACCAAGCAGGCTATGTTTATTTAGCAAAGACAACAGACTCAAGCTGAATGTATTGTAAAATTACTGCTGCTATTAGTGTTTTCACTGTTGTTGTTTTGTTTCCCTGCTTGTGAGAACCTGTGGACTGAATTTATGCACTTTTCCTTATGTATCGGGGAGGTTTAAAATATGACTCTTGCTCTCCTTCTTCAGCACAGTCTTTTGCTGTTTGAAATGTAAATGCCTTTAGCTATTGTTACTTAGCATTATCTATTACCTTTCTTCTCAATTAAGAGTGAGCTCATAGTTCTGTGTAAAATGTAGCATGATGATACCATCAGCTTCCAATTTAGTTGTTCACAGCGAACAACACTGATTGTCTCAAGCAGCCCTAGGACTTCTACTTTGAAAAGAGCAGAATAAGTTGATATTGTGGTCTCTGAGTAGGAACTTTACCGAAGGGTTAACACAGAGAGAAACTTACCCAAATTTATATTTACCAACACATGAGAAGGGTTGAAGTGTTATTACAAGCTTTCACTACCTGGCACACTTCCAGAAAAGCTTCATTCCCTGGAATCGCTTCACTTGTGAGTTTTCACATGGATGTTCCAGGGGTGCTTTGAATATCAAACCAAGTGTCCTTTATTTCTTTCAGTGCAAGTGACAGGCATGCTAGAGAGACAAAATTAGTATCTTCCTACAGCAGCTAGGTTTTCAGTGTGCTTAACCACTTGCAGATTGATGGCCAGGGAAAGGAGGTTTCAATTTCCTTTAGCTGTCCAAAGACGGGACTAAAGTTGAAGACTGAAAAGGTTTTTGACATCTCCTTTTCCTTCTAGTGATACAGAGAGAAAACAAGAGTCCCCAGTCTTCAAGCAGTGGTTTGTCCCAGTAAATGGCAACTGAAAAGAGTGAATACTACAGACCAGAAAATACGGTTGTTCCTGCTTGAGAGCATTGTGCTAGCTGCACCTTTCTTCTTGTTTACTGTGGCAGAGATGGGTAGATGGATACCATGAGCTCTCTCCCTGATGGAGCTGCCATAGGAAGTGTAGCTAAGCCAGAATGCCAAACACAACCATATCACATAAATTACTCCACAGTAATAGTATCTTCTTTGTTGCTTTACTACCATTCTCTTTTTCTTTTTAATGGTTACCTAAGCATAGCAACCGATTCAGAAACTAAATATATGTGTATTTGTAGAGTTGATAATAGAATAACATCCCATCATTTTTTTTTTTCTCCATTTTGTATTGCAAAAGGATACTTAGTGTTCTGCTGTCATGTCAAAACAGCCCAGTCACCATAAGTATGCTCAAATACTTTTCTGTATGGAAATGGAACGACTTCAGAATTCAATGGCCTTCTTAAGTCGAAGTATCTGAGATTTGCCGCTACCTCCTAATTCATATCTGTATAACCACAAGTTTAGTTGTGTATTTCTCAGTATTAACTGTGCGCTGTCTACTGAAGTATTGGTGCACCTGGATATGGAGATGTTTGCATTCATAAACATCTAAAGAAAGTGGATAAATATTAACCAAGTGTGACTGAGTAATCACTTGACAAATGGAAAGGGAAGAGTAATATTAGTAGTGCTACCCAGTAGGTATCATACAGTGTAAGGAATATGGTGTGAAGCTGATGAAGTTCAAGATCCTGTTTCAGTGAAACAAACACACTCTACTGTAGTTGATGGCAAGGAGAATAGTTCTGTTAAATGCTGGCAACCAAAGTGAGACAAATCTGTCTGGGAACCTGCCATAAACTGTTTATGTGTTTTTCAATTTTTAGAAACTTTTCTTGCATTCTGTAGTAAAGAGCTGGTATAAATGTCTCACTGATGCAGAATCCTCAGTTTCTACCTTGAAACTTCCCTGGAGGGGAAGGGGAGAGGAAAAAAAAAAAAAGTTATTTCCAAGATGTTCTCAGCGTGTTATCAAATGAACAAAACACACAGAACGTGGAAACCAGCCAGTCATTCATTCTATCGACAGATTTGCAGAGCTAAATTTGCTTCTGGAGAGCAGTTAGAAATTAAAACACACAGATGATGAGTGGTGCTGGCACCCAAACTGTGATCAAGAGGACACTCTTGTCTGAAAAGATGTACCCTATCAGATTAATCATTATGTGTTAATTAATTTGAAATCAAAAGGATGTCTTCTGCTGTCTATGCACAGGAAATTAATGGTGATAGCACTAATTAAATGTAATGGAAGTTACCTCTGTACTTCCCACATCTAGGGCCAAACTCCTTGTTGCCCTTCATGTTGTGTCATTTACAGTTCAGTCCCATTGTAGCACCTTACCCTCGTTGTGCCCAGCGGTAAATGGCTATGCAAGTCATCAGACAAAGGAGAATTAGGTTGGTGGATTACTCAGCTGGGAAATGAGCTAATTTCAATTAAACTAGCTCTGAACTTTGACTTCCTACCCTGAAAAGGTGTGTCACTGTGTCTTCTCTGCTGTGAGTCATCCTAACACAAAAAAGTGGTCCTTCTGCTTTACTCTTCTCCCTTGCTCCCCCAAAACACTACAGTCGTTTCTTTGACCTCCTTCTGCTGCCCAGGTATTTTTCCTCACAACTTCTCTGACAGATAGGAGGCTCCATTTCTTTGCAGCTTTTTCTTTGACCAAATGCAATATTTTCTCACAATTCTTCTGTAACTGCACTACTCTAGTTGAAAGGACTTTGAGAGGCCACAGCAAGTAGATGAGACTCTGGAGTCTCTATGCCAGGGGACTCAGAAACACAGTTCATAGTGTATATCTCATTGTCTGCACAAAGGAGATTTCTAGATGTTCTTTCAATCTTTTACTCATGCCTTTTTATTAGTCTCATAGTCTCCTAAAAGGTAATAACAGAAAATAAATCAGTGGGTGTACCAACCCAATGATAAATGACTAATTACAATTAGAAATCTGAATTATTTGAAAGAATATTGAGTATCTTGGTTTATTTGTCCCTGGAACATTCACAAAAGGGACAGGAAAACGTATTTTTTTCCCACCTCAACCATTGGTAGTTGGCTTTGTAAAATCTTTTGTCTCTGGTGTCACATCTGGGCTGCTGCATGTGACTACAGCAGACCTAGACATTGCTCTCTTGGGTTTTCAAGCCAGGAGAGTCATAGGACCACTTCTCTTGGCTGTAGTTCACCTTAGTGGATGAGGTTTTTTGCTCAGGAACTGGTGGCAGTGTCCCAGGCCATGCAGATCGAGCATCTCAGCAAAGCTAAGTGGAGACATCTCTTCAGTCAGTGGCTGCTGAGCTATGGCTTCCTTGAACCAGCACTCTCAGAATCAGGCAAAAATCCTCCAGGATTCACTTAAGAAACCAGCATTTAATAGGTGCTCCCTTTCACTGCCATGTCTGCTGATACCAAACCACTTAAAAGCTGTTCTTGCGGGGCTTAATCCATTTTTCTCTCTGAATATCTTTGACACAGCCTGGCTTCTATCTGTCATCGCATACACCCCCTTCTCCTCACCCCTTCTCATCACCTCAGGACCAACTCTGCCTTGACGTGGTTAATAATTGCATTGATGGCTGTGAGAACAATGCCTTACTGGTTTGCTGGAGCAGTTTTCACAATCTGATGGGTAGCATCTGGACAGCTATGTAAGTGGCATTATACCAAGCTCACTTTTGGTTGCAAATACGTCTGAAAATGCGGAGAAAGGTTAATTTCTGAAAGCTATGGGAACTGATATGGAACAAGATACCTCAATGCTAGTCATGTCTGAGGACTTTAAATTTTTTGTTACAGTGACACTGAAAAGAAGAGCACATTATCGTACTGATCAATGTACAAGCTCCTGCTGGTCAAAAATCTTACCATTCAAATGTATAATATTGGAAAGAGGCAGTATTTGTATTGCACACAGGGAACTGAGGTGAAAAAGAAAGAGGAGACTTGCCTGTTCAAGAAGGAACCCATGTTTATATAGTACTAGCCCAAAGAATTCAGCCTCAAAAAGTTGCATCCTGCTATTATGATGACTAAAGATTTCTGTTGACCGGCAGACTTTAAAACCACTGCTGATGCTTTAGGATAAGTAAGGTAAGGGCATATTTTTCTTTAGTTTTCAGACTTGATTTGTGAGCTGGCATCAGGTCCAGACCAAAGGATCAGCCATAGCTTTGAGATGGACAATGGAGGGATTCTGTTGTGCAGCAATGCGTCATGGGCGTACCTAGATGAAGACTCTCTACTGTCAAAAATGGTAGACCACCACTGCTTGATAAGACTGGAAAAAAAGGGTTTCTGCAGATTCTGAGCATCCCATGGTGACTGAGGACAATGTCAGGGGTTTTTTTTCTGTACTAGTGTGCTTGTACAAGTGAGGAATGTTCACAATTTGCTCTTCATCACTAACTCCATCTTAATTTTATTCTTAATCTTTTATTCTTGCCCACAGAGGTTCTGGTGTTATCTGTGCACCTGTTTGTATTTCCCATTAAAATCTTAAATTTGCACGAATCTGTTGTTTCCCCAGGCTAGATTGTAAGTGTCGGGTACTTAAATCAATACTCAGTGTAACACTTCTGGTTGCACTTTGCTTCCTTTATCTTCGTTGAATGGGGGAAAATCACCATGTGTTGCAAAATTTGATCTTGTTTTCATCAAATCTGCATGTTTGGTCTACCGTTCTCACTTCTGCCTGAGTAAATGTGCCTCTTGTCATGGTATGTCACCTAACACCTAGGGTCATCTCACTAGCTGTCCCAGAGCTCTATATTGGGTCCAAGGCTAGGCTGCTTCTTCAGTCAGTGGAGAAAACACCTCCAAAGAGCTCCTTGTATCTTCCTCCAGACACAGGTGAACTGCTGTGGAGATGTCTTACTCCTTGCATTCACCATAAAGGAAACCTAAAAGACTGATTTAGAGAAAACATACTGGTTTACTTAATCTTTGTCACACCAGTAATGAGCTTTCACAGTTATAGCTAGGCAGGGATTGACAGTCTTAGAATAACCCTGTTGCTCTGTAGTGTAATAAAAAACGGAGTAACCTTGCAAATCCACGTATGCTGTATTCTACAAATCAAAATTAGATCTTTAAAGACTTGAGCGTAAAGACTTCTGATTGCTGCAGTCTTTCCATGTCTTCTCACTGTGTTAATGAGAGTTGCACAGTTGAATCGTGGTAATGCAATGACAATGTCTTCTGCTTTACCTTACGTCCAACTGAAACATGTTGCAGGCCAGCACTTCCCTCCCTCTTTTGTCACAGACAACAAGGTGTCTCCTTAAACTGGTGGTCTCGGTGGCAGAAACTATTATTTATGGTATAATTAAAAACCAATGCACATCTTGCTTTGGATGCTGGATGTTGGACCTGAAGGAAAAGAAGCCTGCTCATAGCATTTTTCAGCAATAAGCTGAATATTTCTGAGCACTCTTTGCTTACCTTCAGGTTGGAAAACTAAATGGAAAGGCAGAAGAGCTGGGATCTGTACCTGGCTGTGCTGCAAGGCTGTTTATGTGGCCTTGGGCAAACAAGGTTGATCACCTGTGCTGTGCTTACCCTGCTTGGTAAAAAGGTGGCAATAACACTCCCTCTGCACAAGGGTGGATTTTCTCTCCCATTCCAAACTATGCAGGAACAATGTGTTGGGATGCATTCATGCCGAATCAGAAAAGCTAGTTTTGCATTTTCACAGGAACTGCAAGATACTTCCAGAATATCGACTGGCAGATAATAGAGACAAATTAATAATTCAGGATTTTATTTTACTTTCCAAATTTGGTTTAAAAGAAAAGTCCTCAGATGACTAATGGAAATTATTAGACCCTTCTCCCCAAATTTCTCCTGTATTCCAGGATTCACCAAAAATGAAGCCATACAATGAGGTGGTTAATTGCTCTAAGCTGATTTGGCAATAGTTTACTAAGTGTTCTACTTTCTATTTTTAGAAGACTCTATAGAAGAAAATATTAATCACTGGTTGAATTCTTGTGTTTTGTAAATTCGGATCACATTATTACTTAATTGTTTGTTGCCTGGTTTCTCCAATAGGAAATAAGTCTGCAATATTGAAGTTTCCTATAGAAAAATCATGACCCTTGAAAATTCAGTACAAAGTATTTTGTTTTGGCTGATTTCAACCAAAGAATGAACTTTTTATTTTGTTGAACTACATCAAAATACTCTTTCACAACTATTCATTCTGAACTGACGTGTCTTTCTTACAATGGAATGCCTCATGAGAAATATATCTCAGTGCTCTGTTCAGTTCCACAGTATTCTTTGAAGGATAGCATTTCCCGTTGTGTGTCTGGATATCTTTCTGATCAAACTGTCTGCTACATCATGGGAATTTCATAATGCTGGGTGACCCAAGGGAGATGTAGGCTGCCAAATAGGCAAGATTTATGACGCAAACTGTGGTTACACATGCCTACAACTCCGTAAGGCAATGTGCTACCATAGAGTAATACAGTTTAACCTTGAACTTACTTAAATTTGAATGTATTTTGTTCACCAATTTTATTTTTTTTTTCAACTTCCTGCCCTTCTTAAGGTTAAAAATAAAGTCTGAAAGGCTGGTATTTCACATGACCTCTTCAGTATGGCTTCATGCATTTGCTGCTTAAGCAAATGCAGCTGAAGTCTTTGGTTGGAGGTGGGGTTGTACCAGAGAAGCCCAAAAATAGGCACAGCCTTAGGAATGATGTTTAGAGGTATAGTGATTAGCAAAAAATGGTAGTAATCTTATGTACCAATTGTAGCAGCATGTTCCAGTGGCAGGGTAAGGCCATGTTAGCCAAACTCATGCATTGCAGGGCTGGTGATTATTACTGGTGTCATTAATAATTACGATGTCACTGTGCAGACACAGATCAACTGAAAGCTATCATTCAGCTGCCTCTTATGTGACACACTGAAAAAGCTTTTGCTTCCATTCCTCTCACTCCTGTCCTGGATAAGCTGATTTATTTAGATTTTTAGTGAAATTTAAGTTCAGAAGTGACAGGCTTTGCTCATGCAGAATGCTAAGATTTCGTGGTCTTTTCTTTAAGCACAAACGCAATATTTGAACCTCAACGCTTAGCAGAGGCTAAGGTATGTTGAGAAAGTAGATGATGTTCACAGGCAGGAAAGAAGATGAGCCTATGGCGCTGTTTTTCTACCAGCTGTCCCCACTCAGCTTATCCATACCCTGCATGCCATGTGCTGTGTCTGCCCATTGGGCTGCCTCTCTCACTTCATCTCTCCTCAAGAAAGAGCAGCTGTTCTTTTGGGCAATTTAATTTTGTTGTCTTTTTCATGTTTTTTATCTTACAGTCTATCTACAAGTGAGGATAAACCACAAGGCCGGCAGGTAAGATAGAACATTATTTGTCATTTCTAACACAGACTACTTAACTACAAAACATCAAGCACAACAGATATCTGAGGAGGGACTAATCGGAAAAGCTGATATTCATGGATAAACTGTATATTTTTCCTCTGGAACATTCTGAGATGATTCTCACATGAGGTCTTCAATAGAAAAGTCTTAGGTTCACCTTCTCCATTGGCAGAATTTTATTTTCATCCGTTAAATGAGTGGAGGTTTCTAGGATGGATTTGTGGGAAGTTATGGCACAAAAGCTTCAGGTGACTGTAATTCTGCCGAACCTAAATGCAGAATTTCTCGCTTGTTCTTGTTTGCTTTCCTGAATTGCTAAATATAGTGAATTCAGAGATTATCTTTTTTTCTAGAAAAGGAGACAGAAGCCCAAGTCACATCACAGCTCCTCAAATATTCCTAAGAATGTCCACATTTTTAATGCTTTTGGAAGCCCCAAATATTATTTATCAGTGTTTCCATATCCACAGTTTTTGTTTATTGGGTTCACAAGTAAGAGATGCCATTCAACAGTATGTGATTTAATCTTGTCTCCTGTTAATCAGAGATTACTGAGGTTAAAATGCCTTATCTTCCCTCAAGTATCAGAGGCCACATTTTGCTTAGCAAAATATATTATTCATAAGCAAAGATACACTTAGATGTGCAGTAAACAGAGCAACAATTAGCACCACAGTTGGTTTACAAAGTATTTTTTATGTGTTTGTTTGTTTTCATAAGGTTTTCTGACAGATTTCTAAAGGGCATTATTTCCCCCAAAGTATCTTCCAGTTTGGTAATGAGATTCAGTGTTTTTTGTGTCAGGAACAAAATACTTACACAGATCAGGAAACATAAATACCGTACCCTCCCCACTACTGTTTCTGTGACCCCTTAAATATGGACCTCTAATATTTCAAAATGCCAGGGTGTCTAAATAAGGAGCTTCTTATGGGAGTCTTCTCATTAGAGAAAGAAGTGTAGACTCTAACAATGAGTGAAATGGCCCATCTTGCACTACCTGCAAGTACGAAATTTGTCCAAGTCACCACATGAACACATGCTCCTGAGCAGTTTATCGTCACTTTGCAGGTTGGATGGCTTAGCCTTGGTAATGGTATGTTGGCATGTTCTTGACCCACAGCAATACAGGATAATTCAACTCACTCTAACCTACAGCAAAAGACAGTTAAGGTGTCATACCCAGGGTTTGGTTTGAGAGTACAGCCACATCAGCTGTTGCCTCTCACCCAACTTGCAGTAACCTCTCAAGTTCTGCTCATTTTATCGTTAATCTCAGTCCTTGATTTTTTTTGTGACCTACTACTTCCTATACCTCCCACAAACACAAAGTTTCTCATAGTTAAATTATGTACTCAACATCCTGCCCCGTGTTTGTCAGTGCTAGGTTTTTAATTTGGCAGTGCTTGTGTTCTTTCAGTCCCTGCAATATGAGGTATTGAGGAAATCACAGCAGCAGTGAGTTTGTGATATAATGTTCTGTTGTAGAGAGAAGTGCCTACGTGTTGCTAGGGAAAAACTGTATTAACTCTCACATTCAGATCTTATTTTTTACATTCTCAAGCATTTTTTATAGCAAATATACAGCTTCTGCTGGCACGTGAGTAGGAAATGGTATACAACAAGTTGCTGATTCTTATTCAAATTATGCTCAGTTTGTTGCTAGAAAGTCTGGTTTATGTTACTACAGCAAATTACAGGATGTCAGTAACCTTTATGTTCTCAATTTGGATGGATATCCTTGCACTGAGTAAGATAGAAGGATTTTGTGTTAGAATTCACAAGCAGAGGAATAATCCAGTAGAGAATGTGAAAGGATATTTTCTCCTTCTTTATCGACACAATTTTGTTAAATAGAAAAGTAACCTTTAAAAGCTAGACAAAAAAATATTCATCTTGTGGAACACAGAAAGATATCTACTGTTCATTTAGGCAAATGCTGCCCCAGCTTTCAGAGGATCAACGTGCCTGTTATTTCAGTGTTAGGAGGGGAAATGACAACTACAGACACTACGTGTTTGCATCTTATTCCCATTTCATCATCATGAAATGATGAGATGTGCACCTTACAGCTCATAGGTATAGCACAATTGGGAGTCCATTAAACAATATTAGTAGTTCTTGGACAAATATTCTCTCGTCCAAAAACACTTGCAATTGTCCTGCAACTCAGTCCTCTCAAACACATTGAGAGCATGATGCAAAGCCCAGAGAAATCGATAGTAAAATACTTAACAACATTCCAGCGAATTACACCTGAAAATCTGTTATACACAAAAAAAAGTTGTAGCAGTGTGTGCTGGAATGAGAATTTGAAATTATGTATTTTTTTACTAAAACGGCAGGGATTAAAAGCTATTGTGATCGTATTTTCTGTATAAATAACTTCAATGGCTCTGCAGCAGATGGTGGAACCCAATTCATAGTGCTTATTTTAAATAGCAGGGGCTTAGACTGGACTGCTACTGGTCTATGGAATATAAAGGCACCTATTTTCCCCTTCTTTTGACGTGCATTGCATTTATTTGTGACTAACATATACTGTGAATTGAGCTTCCCACAATGGTATTGTTCTGCAACTCTGCCAATCGGACTAAAATATTTACTTATATAATGCAATAAGTCCTTTGTTTTTTTCTCCAGTTTGCCACGTTTTTGTTTTGGGGGCGGGGGGGGAAACGTAAGTTGTTAAATTATTTTTATTTCTTCTTGTTTGCAGTTTCGTTGTCAGTACCAGAAATGGTACAAATGACTGTGCAAAGCTACAGAAGGTAGGTTTCAGACACCATAGAGATCTGGTATAAATTCTTTCTTCTTTCTTTTCTTTATGACAAAAGAAGAATTTTTAAAATTATTATTCTTCTCTCAAACTGATAGCAACAGTATTAGTTCAAAAATCCGTGTATCCTTCAAGGTATGTTTGAAATGTGAGCTGATGGATAACGTGAGATGATTAAAAAAAAAAAAATCAAGGCAATGCTTCCACTGTATATAAAGATTTGCTACTGATCTTGATAGGTACGTGTAGGTAAACTTAAGCTTGGGTGTAATAAAAGCACATCATCTTACCTGTTGAGAAAGACTACCATGCCCAGGATGTTCGTTTTGCAGTGAGCAGGCTCTGAAAAGCAGTTATGTCTCTGCAGATGAGCAGATACAAACACAATGAGAAGTGAAGCACAGAATTATTCTCAGGTGCCACTCCTACTGCTGCAACTCATTGTGCCTTGCCTCTCCAAAACTTTGTTAAGAGCAATTATATCTCTTGCAGTAGGTGGCTAGAGAAACTGTGCTCCCTAAAGGTTCCCCAAAGATTCACCATCTGTCAAAAGTGAGCCATTCTGCCACCTTTATAATTAGCATTTACTGGTACCTCACACCTACGTTCTCACACCTACTGTAACATACTGTTCTTGAGAACAAACGTATTGCCACAGTCTCATGCCTACTCTTCTTATAAGGCACTGCTATCATGTATCTTTATAAACCAAGACAAAATCCAAACGGTTATTTTAGGAAAAAATCATAATGATGTCCCAGAGGAGCATGTGAGTAAACACATTTCATTGTTGCTTTTTTCCAACCAGGTACCTGCAAGAGTCTTCAGAAAGTCCAGTTATGTCAAGATGCAGCAGTCTCAGCTCTTCCCATTCGCTCACTGCTGCATCTCAGAGGTTAGTTATTTTCATGCATTCCCAGAGAGGAATACAAGGAATTAGCCCATTTAGAGACCAACCAACGTGAGTACAGTTTTGAATATGCAGTTCAAGGTCTTAGTTTGTAAAAGGCATGTCTTCATTTATTTTAACGTGATCAAAATGGCCTTCTCAATAACAGGTGTCTGATCTCAAATGTGTTTGTACCAGTGCAAACAGAAAGCTACTTGAAACTGCAGTGGGCTTTGAATCCACTGGAAGGTTAAAGGCTGCAAGGTGCTAGGGCAGCTGCATCATGCCTTGTCTGTGTTGTCTCTAGAGAGAAATGAGCCTGCATAGCTGTGAACCTACACCTTTTATTAAAGTTCCTTTTGCTAAGCTATCTATATCCCATGCCACCAAATTCCTCTGGGGGCAGGAACGTGCATTAATCTCCTGACAATGTGACTGAAAAGGACTACTATCACTGAAATAATAGTCTCCACAAGAGGGTAAAAGAAGGGAGGAGTATTCTTTAACAGAAACCAGACCATATTCTTTATAATAGCTACTGCAAAAGAAAAGTGGTACTATTACAGTGGTGTAAATAATCCTGATGTTTTCTGCATAGCATCACCAAATGGCTGGAGCTCTGGGAAAAGGATCCGGTGGAAATTCTTCTTGATTTGGGGTTTGGTACAGAAGAACCCGATGTCTGCACTAAAATCCCTCCTCGATTCCTCAGTGGTACTTCTGTAGCCAAAGGGATAAACATCCGAGTCCTTTTGGAAGCTCAGAAGCAGCGGATGGACATTGAGAGACCAAACCTATATGGTAAGGAGAGGCATTTTGGCAAAAGGAAGAATTTTAGCCAGGAGGTAAAATAAATAGCAGGGGAGACTGAGAGAGGCCAAGTAGAAGAGGCTTACAAAACAAAATGTGTGAAGAAGTGACATGTATTCAGCAAACATTAAAGATCCTCATATATGCCTTTGTTAAATGCTGCATAGCTCTCCTCATCTGTGGACTCTGATTTGTGTGCTGGAGTTACCAGCTTGCGGCATTTTGAAACATAGCCACCCATCCCCTGTAAGACCCAGCCCACCACCAGAGATTGTCGTTGGTGTTGCAGAGAGTACAGAATTGAACATGGGTCCATTGCCTCAGCCACTTCACCAGCAGCGTGTTAGCACACACCCACCATCATTGGTGGTGTAAGCCAATACACAGAATTTTGAACTCAGCTAGGCCAGGCGTAGACTCGCATTCACTTTTTCCTTGGTGGCATCAAGACCCCTCTCACAGGGAAATGTGGAGAACAGATGGCAAGGTCTTAACTTGCCATGACTAAAAGTACGAGAGCTAATGCATCAGACCCACAAATCCCCAGCTAGAACCTAACAATTCTGTGGTTCAAATATGCTCTAAGATGTAGACGAGGATCGTATTTTAAGTACAAAAACTTGCACCATTTAAGGCATCAGTCTTGATTTTTATTCCTTTCGATGGCTTTAGTTCTTGTGCTGTGTATTTTGCAATTGAGCAGTGAATACAAGGTCCTCACCCCAAAGATATAGCTGTGTTAAAATAGCATTCTTAATTTGTTGGTATATCACCCCTCTGAAAAGTCCAATTTTGACATCATTTCCCCTCATTTGCTGCACAGGATAGCCAGATGGCTCTTGAAATCTTCTGTCTACTTAAGATGCTCAGTGAAGCAGGATCTCTTGCATAGCCTGTGCATTCCCATTTAAAATTACACCAAGGAAGCAGTATGGATGGAAAGAGAATTGAAACAGAAATGTCAGAGCATTGTGGAAAATGTGTTTTTCTCTCTCTCTCTTTTTTTTTTTTTATAGCAAGCCCTGTGCACACATTTCAATATTTACATCAAACTGACGCATCAAACAGGTTTCTCAGCTCTCACTTTCTCTCTCTGTAACTTCTCTGAGAGAGAGGGAGAGAGGGATTAGAGATAATCAGTATGAGTAGGTCATGGATGGAGACCTCAGGGAAGAAGGTGGCGAATTAGGAGGGAATGAGAGCAGAGAAAGAGCCTTTGAGGGAAGGCGTTTGCACAGTGATGGCAGGCAGTGGTAAGCCAAGGTGTGAATTTAATGACTCGTCCTGCAGTCATCCTCAATGGGAACACTCTTAGTACATGTGAATGGCTTATCTGTATGGGGGAGTTGCTGTGAAGTGAGATAAGATTTTAATTTCTTTTCTGGTGGGTGTGATGTCCATCAAAACATGTTATCTTGCTTTTGACAGTTTGGGAGGGGCTTTTCACACCATCTGCTTAGGCCTCCTAAGTATGTGTCTGGGCTGGGAACATAAAATCGAGAGAGGTGGGATTCATCCTTCAGAGATGCTTATCTCTTATCTTTTCACTGACTACGCTTCCATATATGTGGTAATCTACCTCAGCCTGGTTCACTGCACCAAATCATAAGCATTTAGCTGAAGCACCATCTCAAGGATCATAATCATTGTAGTCTTTCTATCTCCATAGCAAACGGAGAGAGTTGGGCAACCCCTGTGGTGACCATCCAGCCACCACTTTAAACACCTCTCAGCAGAAGCCAGTCTGTCTCAGTGACCATGTAGGTAACCATGCACAAGTACTTTCCTACAGCTGGTGTTCCAGGGGAGGACTTATAGATAAAAGGAACCTATCAGGTTTATCATACAAACAGCTGAAGAATATCCTCAAATCGCATTTGTTTGTAAACTGTTTTTTTCCAATCTTGCCAACCCTAGGTTGTCTGATGATTTTGCAGTGAGGTATAACAAGAAGGAGGAGTGGCAATTTAATGTTATTAGATTTTAAAATGGATTGCACCTCTAGAGCTAGACCTAATCTATCTGCCTTCAGCACCTAAATTTTCAGGCATCTAATAAGCCAGCTCTTCTAAAGCAGAAGCCTACATTCCCCAAAGTGGAAATGAGGAGAATAGGTGCTTTTGAAGGCCTGCAGTAGAAGACTCTTCTCTCTAAATTAAGTAAAAGTTTCGGGTCCAGAGCATTTACCTCTCCATGAACAACTTAGGGAACTTCAGACTCCTTACTGTCAGAGTGCTGCTTCGCTGGGGCATTGAAATGAAAGTGTCAAAACGAGGCAGACCGTGCAGCAGTCTAGAGATTTCAAGACTATTGAACCACAGCTCCCAGAGATGTGCTGGATTAACACAGTCACCCTGTTTGGTATATTATCACTGAAAAATGTCAATGCAAATACAGCCTGAATCACTCTCATTTGTCTCTAGCCATGGAAAAGGAATAAATAGTTTAATCTGAGTTAGTGAATGCCTGATAAGTTATTTCCTTGTCAGCTTATTTTCTCCTATATCTCTGTATCAGCAGAGAAAGTTCATAGAATACCAGGTTGGAAGGGACAACAAAGATCATCTAGTCCAACCTTTCTTGGCCAAAGCACAGTTTAGACAAGATGACCCAGCACCCTGTCCAGCTGAATCTTAAAAGTGTCCATTGTTGAGGAATCCACAGCTTCCCTGAGATTATTTCAATGGATTATTGTTTTCAGCACGAAAAGTTTTCCTCTTGTGTCCAACTGGAATTTCTCCAGGAGTAACTTGCACATATTATGCCTCATCTTTTCCATGTGTCTCCTTATAAAGAGGGAGTCTCCATCTTCTTTGTAGTCACCCTTTAAATACTGGAACACAGTGATAAGGTCTCCCCTAAGCAGCCTTTTCTGGAGGCTGAACCAGCCCAGTCCTCTCAGCCTGTCCTCATATGGCACCTTCCCAGTCATTTGCTCATCTTTGTGTCCCTTCTCTGATCCTCTCCAGCCTGTCCACATCTTTTTTGTATAGCAGGGACCAAAACTGAACAGTGTTCCATGTGTGGTCTGAGAAGTGCTGAGTAGATTAATTAACTAATTAGTTAATTGGTTCAGTACGACATGTGTTACTCTGAGAAAGTGAGAGATAAGGAGAAAGGTTCTAGGTACAATACAGAAGACAAGAAACCTGGAGGAAAAAAGGAGAGGGAGGTGAGAGAGACCAAGGACTTCCACAGCAGAGTTATTCCTCTCCACTTTCAAATTTCTTTCATTTCCTAATGCAGTGCTTTTCTGTTTCTGCCTCTCTCTTCCTTGCTTGTGAAGAATGTAGTTTTCTAGGCTTCCTTCGCTGCTCGTTAGACCTTTTAAAATAGGTGTGGATTGTTAATAGAGTAACTTACTAGTAGGTACCCTCACTTGGTGCTGTTTCCCCAGTATTGTCAGAGAGAGTTTTCAAAAGGTTCAGTTCACAAAAATAAGGTGTATTTTCAAAAATGTTGGTCACCCTTTCACGTTCTCAGCCAGATCCAAAAGTGAAGCTTATTCCTATCATTTAACAGTAGTGAAAATTTTACTGGCCTCATTATGAGTGATATTTGGCTTCCTAACTGAAGAAATAAGTCACTTGACAATCAGAAGTGAAAAGTAATTATATCTCTGAATATGCTGATACTCAAATTCTTTGAAAACATTTCAGCATTTCTGGACATCTTAGTTCCAAAGTGTTGAACTGTTTCAATCCGATGCTTAAAAACTGAACAACAACCAAAAAATAAAACAAAACCACACACATTTTAGTACTGCCTATTCATACTGCCAGGTTTTAGGGTTTTGTTTCTGGAGGTTTTTCATTCTCATTTCTGTCTGTCTCAGCTGCTGCAATCCCTTCAGTGGAGCTCTAGTTCAAGTCTCGCTCTCTTCTGTGAGATGAGTGTATTAGGTAGACACCATTTCCCACGATGAAATGTTGTCCTGTGACCACCACAGGTCAGCTAGAATAGAGATTCACACATCATTTGAGATATATATCAGACAGCAAATCAAACCCCTGGAAGATAGATGAAACGTAAATTGCTAGATACATTCTCTGAAGTACAGGTTTGATTCAAGAAAAGGCAGTACTGTCAAGACTCAAGACAAAACAATCTAAAAAAAGGAAAATATTTAAATATATAACCAAGTAGACAATGATGACATTTCATTTTTATTTTTCCTGAGAAAAAAATGAGAAATTTCAGATGTCTTGTTTTTTTCCATTGAAAATTCTGATTTTTTTTTTTTCCAAATTCTGCCATTTTCTGTGGAAAAAAAAAAGAGTAGTTGATCGAAAAATTCTTGCTGGTTCTGGAAATGTTCTGCATTCCTTCATTCTAGTGTGGGCCCACTGAAGACTTTCCAAATCTTCCATGTAGATAACTATGTCAGCCTATGTAATACCAGATTTAAGGAAGGAGGAATGAAACTGAGCTTCTCCTCCTAAATTAAAAAATTATTATTACAAAGTCATACACTGAGTTAGCTGAACTCGAGGTCATTTTCCATGTGGTTAGAGTCTTTTCTTCTTAGTAGCTAGCAAGGTCTTTTGTTTTGGATTTAGTGTAAGAATAATGTGATAGCATGCTGGGATAAAGTTTCTTCCAGTACCTTTCCAGTGTTTGGGATTTGGTATGAATAGAATGTAAGGACTTGCTGATATCTTGGCTGTTATCAGGCAAACCAAAGACTTCTTCAGCCATCCAGCTGTGAGTGCAAATTGGTAGGAGCGGGGCACAGACGGGACAGCACCCAGATTGACATTCAGATTATCATGGTATTACATGCCATTAACGTCATGTTCCATATATAAACGTGAAGTTGCTGGACATGGCCGCAATCCATGAGGGGTCTTGTTCCCATGTCTTCCCTACACCTGCTCTGTTCTCTGTGTTTTGCTGGACTCTCTGTGCTCACAGGGTCCAGTCTCTGGCATTCATTGCTGGGAGTGTGTGTTCCAGTATTGTTCTGTATCACTCTTCTTTTATTATTGTTCTGCTAAATCTGTTTCTATTTCAACCCGTAAGTATTTTCTCCTTTTCCCTTCCTTCCCCCCAAGGAAGGAAAGGCAAGAGAGAGCAGCCCTCTGCTCTTTAGCTGCTAGTCCAGGGCTAAATGGTAACGACTCATTAGAAACCCTGTAAAAGACACAGATTATATTGAAGATCCATTGATCTTGTTTACAACACGGCCATTTGCTGTTTCAGCTGAAGTTTCTAGTAAAATTGAATCCATGTTTATGTAATTTAATATCTCATCTCTGCTACAGTTTTAGATTCTTTTGCTGCAGGGACTAAAGAGATCTTATCAGTCTCTTGCCTATTTAAGGCACAATCCTTGAGAAGCACATCTAGAAAATGAAGGGCCTGCTTGCCTGGGAGAAACAGTCCATGAAGCAAGGCTGTCCCTGACATAATTTCTTCATGACCTGTGTGTTTACTACATTGCACATGACTGAGGGGATTTTTTATGCTGTTCATTTATCATTTCTCTCATTCTTTGATCTATTCTTTAGTTGTCTTAAGGTCTTAGAAATAATTTGCAAAAGCTAAGCAGTGTGTAAAAACTATTTCAAACTGCAGCAAGTTTGATTCTGGTTCAAACCGAAAGAAGGACTGGACTGCTGTTCCACTATCAGTTAAAGGAGATTAGCACTTGGCATTTTTATGGCCTAACATAGTGTGAGCCAGATTAAATACTGAGGAGATGATGTGCTCTACATGGAATGCATGTGGTAGTGCAGTGGATGTACAAAACCAGTAATTATTTACTCAGACACCCCAAACTTGCACAAACAGAAACTATACAACACTGTGTGTGTACTGATAGACCAGATAACTCCTTTAGACAACACCAGGTGAAACCTTTGATCACGCCTCAAAAAATAGCAGAAATGGCAATATTTTCCTCCAGTGTTAAAAACCAGGCAATTTCTGGGTAAAAACAAAAGAGGTATATTCTTGAGATATAGTAGCTATCAGAAATTTTATGTCACAGTATTGGTCCCTGATGTGAAGGACCAGCTCAGAACCGTGTTAAATATCCCCTTGTTGTCTAATTGTCAGTGCAGCAGCATTACCAACAGACTGCGTGCAGTTTGTCTGCTCTGTACTAGAAATGGCAGCCAAGAATGTTAGCATTTTGCCATTTACTGTCCTCAATGAATCTCGCAGGGAAGGAGGAGTCCTGGTGACATATTCATTGCCTCAGGATAGGTCTAGAAAGAATGTGCAAGCAAATGTGTTGTGTTTCTTTCTATAAATAACTTCATAGTGTTGTAGTGATGGAAGCCTCCAGGATCCCTTTGACAAAACATTATTACCTTGTTTTTAGATGTTATGCATTGGAAGAAATGACCCAGGAATTACAGAGGGTTGGTACAACGAAAAAAACTTTATATGACATCAGCTATGAATTCCTGGGGTATAAGTGTTTTTCTTTGTGCTGCTATGAAAGTAAGAACACAGCTTCTATGGTCAATTTTTATCATTTAATGGCTATATGCATTTTGCAGTTATCCTGGACAGCTGCCAGCTGTAAACATTTGAGATCAGATTTTAATAACTTTTTACATGAATTTTAATAAGTTCCCAAAAATGGCATCCAAGTCTGGCCCAGCCAACTGGAGAATGTCAGGCTGGATTCTGTAACCTTTATTCACACAGAGCAGTATTCAGCTGCACTTGATCCGACAAATTTAACGTTGCATGTTTGTCTAATATAAAGAACTACGCAGTGGCATCTATATGTAGCCTGAATGGATCCTCTGGAAGCAAATGGAAAAATTTAGCCACTTTTGAATGAGGTACTCATAATGTTCTTGGCAATTACAAGTTTGAATAATCATTGTACCAATTATTCCAAATTATATTTTTAATAACCATGTTGCCTTCCATTCTGTCAAACTTAAGAACGTTTTCAACAGCTGGAACTACTTGACCACGTAACCAGTGCCCTCTCGTCTTTGCTGACCAGTGTCAACACCCAACAGACCAAAGTACAGGATGGCAGTGGGGATGAGACCGACCTCTCGGACACCACAAAGAGCAGACCTGCGGTCACACGAGCAAAGCGAAGAAGAATAGGCCAGTTCCTAATGAGGGCTTCTCAGCAGACAGCGCTGCTAAAGCAGGATTCGCTGGCGCCTGGGGAAGCCAACTTGTCCAGCACGAAAGCACAATATCATTCTTGTGCAGATATTGCTGAGAGGGAAATAGTTCAGGCGGGCTTTTCTGCTTGTGTTATGCCAGATTGTCTGACCCCGGTGAAAACCTACAGAGACAAAGGTCCCCCAGCATATTCCACATCCCAGCATCCACTGACTTCACTGGGGAAAACCTGGGCTTCATCGCATCAAGTTGCAAAGCAGCCCCACCTTTCTCTGTCGTGTGAGGTGCCTGCCGAAGAGAAGCCAAGAAAGGAGCCACGTTTGCTGGTGACCCACACATTCACAAAAGTGGCCGACCTAAATTGCAAGTCGCCAGACTCGTTTGAAATGGAAGAGGTGAGGTGAATTTTTGTGTGTAGTGCTAGCAATGTATCTCCACCCATATTCATGGTATAAGTTTGCATTATCTTTTTCAAGATAGAAACTAGAGTAAATTACTTCAACAACCACCATGCAGCAGCATTATAGGAAAAACCAGTAGGATTTATACTACTCTTCGGGCTCTTGATTATTTTAAATTGTCTTTGTGTTAGGATACTGTCAAAGAAGTTGGCACTGAAGTTACTGAGGTAGGATTCGTTCAACCAGTATGATACTGTAAGATGCCAATGTGTTTTATGCAGCGCTAGGTTGTGAGGTTTTTTTGATAGAAGGAAGTTACACGAACACTGATAAGTATGGTAAAGGAGATTTTTACACATCCAGTCAGTAACCAGGGTTTGAGATTTTTTCTGTCTTTTCTTACCCCAAGCTAATTTTCTGGTGTGCTCTTTCTGAAAGTTGCATCACAAAATTAGCCTTGGTTTTACAGCAGTGTTTGAAATACTTTGTCATTCTGTAAGCTGAGCATCCTAAAACCAGAATAACACGGAACAGCAGCTTGTTTTCATATCCAGCCTGCAAAGTCCATGATATTCAGATATCTGTATGTTTTAGCAAGAGTGGGTTGTCAGCAGGGGTTCAATATGAAGTAGCAGAGACCAGGATACATGCCAGACCCTTACTTACATGTAGAGTTGTTACATGAGCATCAGTTTTTCTGGCCATACTGCTGCAGAAAAAAAGGCCACGGCAGGGTACTCTCCAAACATACAGACTCCACTAGGATGCCAATAGGAATACTCTTCTGTTTCCAGCTATTCTTCAAGAATGAGGAAAAAGAAGGAGTCCAAAAATTAGGCTCCACCATAAGAATCAAAGAAAGTAGGAGAAATGGTATGGTTGGCAGACCCCTAAAAACATTTGGAGCATGGGGAGGGAGTGACGAAGGGAAGGAAGGGGAAAAGCAGCGAATGGTTAGAAAAGGTGGGACGCTTAAAAAAGTTTTCCATTTTTTAAAGTGTTGAGAAAGTTCAGGTTAAGGTGGTGGCGTTCTTCTCGAGTAAAGGATATTTGTCTTTTGACGTCCTTCCCAAGATGTATTTTTCTGTGAAAGGTTTGGTGCAGCCTTCATGACAGCAGAGCTGACTCAAGAATTGGAATGGGGGCCTGATTATCAGCCTTAGTGGAGAAGAGGGTGTCTTTCAGAGATCTCTGGCACAGCAAATTTATAGTCCCAAAGCATCCCTTCTGTCTTTGTAAAGCATTTAGCATGCTGGACTTGCAGCTCTGTGACTAGAGGCTCACACAAAAGTGAGGACATTGGCAAAGCAGTAAATGCAAATGATTGTAAACCCCCCAGTTTGATGTCTAAGACAATTTGGTGAACACTGTATGTTCAAATAAGACATGGTATATACTGTTTAACTTACAAGTATTCACTACCACATCACTAAATTAAGGCTTGAAGAACCATGTACTAGCTGAAACCATCAGGCCACCTAAATCATTAATCTGGCAATGGTCAGTAGCAGATGTACAGGGAACAGAATAACAGTCACATACAGAGTCAACTTTATCTTGTATTCTTTTGGCCTTTAAACATGAGGGGCTTAGAGATCTCTTGAGCTACAGACTACATGGAAGACACACCTAACATATGTTCATGTGTTGCTCGTATCTAATAGATCCCCTTTTCTAGAAAGTTTTTTTCTGAAGGAGTTGATGCAGCATCGTGACATGACATGTTCCCCTTGACACTATGAAAAAGTCAAACACATCTTTATTTCTAGAGAAAAAAATTCTGACCTCACATACACTCTTTGGCAAGAATTTGCCTCCATATGGTTCCATTTCCTTGAGTTTCTTCTACTAAGTCATGTTTTTTCCTAGGGACATTTCTCTGAGGTGGTTCAAACAAGATTGTTAATGTATTTAGGTGTTGAGAACCTTTATGTATTGATTAGTTTGAGCAAAGCTTGGAAAGGTTCTGAGTCTAGAGCCTAGTTTATGACAAGAACAAATATTTTCGAAAGGAGAAAACCAAAAAGAAACCATCTGAAAGATTTCATGTTTTCACTTTGAAATGTCCAGAATTATTCTGCTTTTTATCCCTAACACCCCCCCCATAAGGTGTACATTCATAATCATTACCATCAGAATAATTTTTCTTCCTCTCTTCCTTTCCTTTTCAGATTCAGAGTTTTGAAGATGAAACTCCATGTGGAAATGCTCCTGACACCACTTCAGGTGGGTATTAAGAAACAGACAGTTTGCCACTTTTTAAACAGTGTTCCCATGTAGCTGCTTCTAAAGCTTATCCTAACTATATGTTTTCCCTCTCCCATCACCTTTGGCATTTGAACGCATTATTTTAGACATAGCACAGGGCTGTACAATATACTCAGCTTGTCAGGGAGATGCAATGATTTGACATGAAAAAGATACCCCACATGCACAACTTTGAGTGTGTGGGGTCTCTGCCTGATGCTTTAAGCAGGCCTCTCTCCTCTTCCAAGCAACACCAAAGCTTTGCTCCTGCTCAATGAATTATTTGCCAAACTCAGGTGACCCCTTATCCACCAGCTCTCAGATCCCTAGGAGTGAAGTCAGCCTGGAGACAGTGGCTCTGTAGCCACTCTATACGCAACTCAACCAGGACCACGTAACTAGAATGTTCTAGGGGCAGCATGGCCTCTACCCCATCACCTGAGTCTCCTGTACAATGGAAGCTGCTGTCACATGAGCTGACATAGCATTGAATCATGTATTAGAAAACAAGTTATTTGAGGTGTTTATGAAAGGATTGAAAGCAAAGCTGTTAGGCCAGGTGTTACGATGTCATTTGGGGCAATTTGATTTTGGATGCTGAGAAGCATTTGCTGGCAGGGCTGGTGGTGTTGGAGAAAAGGCTATTCAGCCTCCAGACCAGGGACCACTTGGCCTTGCTCCCTGGTGACCCTTTCCAACCGTGCTTAGAGCAGGACTGGCAGTTCTTGTTTTTGTGGTGTTTTTTGTTTCTTTTTTCGGTTGCTTTTGTTTGTTTGGGTTTTTTTATTGTCTGTTTGTTTGGTTTTATTTGATTGCTTGTTTGGGGGTTTTTTTTGTTTGTTTGGTTTGGGGTTTTTTTCTTTTTTTTTTTTTTTTTTTTTTTGGTTTTTTTTTTTTTTTTTGTTTTTTTTTGTTTTTTTTTTTTTTTTTTAGTGGGGCAGAAATTTATTGTGAAGGAGCTAATAAATAGCAAGAAGAGCAGATAGCAAGGGACAAAGGCGAAAGCTTGGCGAGCCTCACCTTTTGAGGACTACATTATACCACATTTGGGGAACCAGCACAAAAAATTACGCAATTCAAATTCTTACACAGGTATCTAAAAAAAAAAATTCAAATATCCAGTGGTGCTGGTCATTCACAGATGCTATTGGCTGGAGTGACAGCTGGATTTGCAGGAGTGAAATCATGAGGCTGTTGAAGGCAGTGGCATAAGTCCCACTGACTTCAGTGAGGCCAATGTTTTCATCAAAGTCAGTGGGGTTTCTTGGTAGATTTTAGAGCTGAGTAAACGTGATAGAACAGATCATGAATTCCTCAGTTCTGCAGGGTTTGCTTTTGTACTCTGTAAGCAGACATTTGTTGTTTTCCAAGGTTTTTTTAAAACTGTGTAATAGATTGTATACCTATTGATCTTAACTGCTCTTGCCACATCTTTTGGCAGGGTTGTATGTGTCCAGTCTGTCAATGTGAGGCTCCATTGACTTTTGGGGCTTAATGTCAGGCCCTTGCTGCTATGCAGAATGTATGATTTGTCATCTGAGTTGCATGAGGTTACTTTGATTTGTTTTCTGATGGATGTCTTGATCCTCAGGAACAAAGGAACAAAGGCAAGCCCCCATACTAGCAGGCTTGCTCGTACTAGTCATCTGTACAAAGAATAGCAATTTTCCAGGACTGGTGTAGTGCTAAAACGCCATTTGGTCAAACATTCAGTGAGAAAAAAAAAGGAATGTGGACATAGCCCAGTGGGGAAAAAATTAAAAATGTAATAACATACCCATGAATGCTTTTTTTTCTTTCTTTGTCCACCTCTAAAAAATGATTGTGCTATTTAATGAGGAAGAGCATTAGTTAAAGGATTTAACAGATTGTATAGCTGTTATAAATCATAATATAAGGGGCAAAAAATAACTGTATGCCTTGAATACTCTTTTAAGGCATAGAAATAAGCATCTATTTAGTATTAATAGTAATTCCATGGCAGTAAATGCAGACAGTAATTATTTGGTTTTAATTCTGGTAAGACTCTAATCCAGTTAAGTGATCAATGAAAATCACACAAGTAAACTGCACTCATGTAAGATTCATGCCTTTGCAGAACCATAATACTCTTCTAGAGTTTTGTTTAAACACTAGAATCTCTCTCTTTCTCTCTCTCTCTCTGTTGTTTTAGTGTCACTGGTGCTTGACCTAAATTTCAAGTGGAGACTTCCAGGCTTTTTTCATATTCTTTCTGTTTTTCCAAGTGCTTTTAAATGGCAAACCTCTACATACCTGTGGGAGTTTTATTGCAACTTCAACTTGCTGTGCATTGTGGAAGCAGTCTAAAAATTGCTGTTTGTGAGCCTAGTATTGCTGGTAGTGAATAACACCTAGCTCTTAAGAACATTCCTACAAAATTCAACAGAATGTGGCTCAGACCCATGAGCAGGGCTCCTCAAATTAGGAGCAAGTGGGAAATAAAGTCTATCAGGAGCCTACACAAGGAAAACGTCAGCTCCAGGGAGAGCATGCCTGAATTCAGGTTTGGCCTTTAAATTCCCTGGGGCACAGGCTGCATATTAGTCAAGGCTCATGCAGTTCCTGATACAGTAAGAGCCCACTCTAATTTGGTTGTTGGCTCTGTTGGAAAGAGTGTGAGTGATGATGAAGATGTAAGAGCCTGACGTGACCCTGCTGAAATGGGAGCTCATCTGAGTGGGAAAGTGCGAGGTGCCCACTATGAGAAGAAATACACATAGATAGGAACAGACTGTTTTGCCTAGATGGAGCATATTAGAGATGGGTGACTTATGGAAGTACTTGTCCCAGTGGTATTGTCCCTTGGCTCTGTAGCCTGGCCTCAATTTTAGTCCAATTGCTTAATTTTCTACACTCCCTATGAAAGCCAATTCCCTGGCTGTTGTGTGTCTTCTTTATATTTCTCCATAATGTAGATTCTGGCTGTTTAACTGCAGTAGGCTTTATGATAAGGCTTTTTTTCCCTCTCTCTTGGCAGAATGCTGAGACTTAATTTTAAAAGACGCTCAAACCCCCCAAACATCCCTGAATGACTTACAGGGAAAGCAGACTGTTTTCTAGATCTGTTTTAAAAAATATTACAATCTTTTTTATTAGGCAATTTTATCATTGTTATAAATAAGTAATTGTACTGGGGAGAAGGGATAATCCTTATTTAATTAAATTCATCTATACTCCCAGGTTGGCAGCAACCAGACATATGTGAGACTAATACCCACAGCCTGCCTGTATGCATGTGCAATTAAAAATTCACTCTACAGTAGCACTGGCAGTTTAGTGTTGCTTTTGGCATTTACAAATTCTTTTATTTTGTGACTTTTTTTTTTACCATACACATATGCTGGAGCAGATGTTGCTTATTTGTTGTTTATTCAAATCTGTAGGCTCTGGCAGCTAACTCCATTGTTCTGTAATGAAGCTTTATTCACTGTCCTGTATTAGGACCCAACAAATGCATGACAGGCAGAGTTAGCTCTCAGCAGGAACTACAGTTATTGTCCTTACTTATTGGCTGTTTATATTCTAAAGCTCACAGTTGAGAAAGCTGGCTGGGCAGGGTAAGGGGCTGGGGATGCTGTGTGCAGAGGAAAATTACTTGACTCCACTCGCTGTATCTTTGCCCTGATGAGGTGCAGGCTTGCATGTAAACTCATCTTGTTGCAGGGATTTCATATTCAGCACTTGAAAAATAGAGCTGTTCTCCCCCTTCACCCCCTCTTCTGCCTTGTTCTCCTCCCCCACCCCTGCTGCTCCTTCCGTTTTCAATTAGCCTTTGTAAAGCACTGGGTTTAACTAAGGGATGTTTCAATGTTGCTCACCCCCGTTAGCTCAGCAAGTGCCTGAAAATTCATTAGCAGCAGCAGCATCTATTAAGGAGGCATCAGAAGCCGGTGTTGTTTCAGTGCATAGTCACCCACTCCCCCTTGCTCTTTATTTACTTCCCTCTCCCTCTGCGGGGTGGCCACGCACCCGAAAAGCAGGAATTCCTGCGCGGGGCTGACCCAAGCAGACACGCTGCTCCCAGGCGCTCGAGTGCCAACAGAAAGGCATTAGCCTGCTGGAAAAGCCCTTGGTAGCCCAAGAGGCAATCAATCAGGGAAGTAACCACCTCCATCTGGCTCGCTGTGACATGGTAGCTCGCTACCAAAGCGCTTGTGATTCATCTTGTCCCAATGAGTGGTGCCAGGGATCACATACACCCAGTTTTTGCGGCAGCTGGGAACGTCCTAGCTTCCCCACACGCTGAGCTAACACATTAGCTCCTGTGACTTATCAAGTAGCAATTCTTTCAATTATCACACCTTCACTCCTCCTACTCACCGACTCCTCTGATGGTTTGGCACCATGGGAATATTCGCAGAATTCAATTGGTATTTCTTTTAATTGACTGAGTGCCAAGAACGTGAATCCTGTTTATTATCCATTATCCATTGTAGCATCTGCCTGCAATTGAAGGAGCTGTGTCTTCAGAAGCGCAAGAAGAAAACATGTATTTCCTATGTTTCAAGGAGTACAGGGTTTTCCTGATAACTTTCTGTATTTTCAGTACAAAGAAGTGAACAGCTATTTAGTATTTCATACTTGTTGGAGAGCCAACATCACACTATTTTTCTTCATGTATAACACAGTGACTTTTAGTTTTAAGTATAGATTAAAAAAAAGGGAAAGGCAAAAAGATAGCCAAAGGAAAGACTTGCTAAAGCTGCAATCAAAATCAGGAGCTGAACTCAAAAATGTCCCACAACTACTCTTGTGTCAATATTACCCGACACTTATGTTAAACTTTGTTATTGGTTAATGATCACATACATCCTCAAAATATGAGGTCTCTCTTTATAAAGCATAATGAATAATAGATCCATAATAGCTTGATCTCTCTTTACACCGGTTTTATCTTCTGCAGGTGACCTGGCATAAAGGAGATATCCATCTTCTTCAGGCACTTTGGGTTGCCTCCATTTGTTTTATGATGTCGCAGCCTGTATTTTTCCTATCATCTGATGCATGAACTGTGTAAAGGCCTTCTTATTGTTTCATGTTTCATACTTAAGAGACCTTTAAGTGAGAATAAGAGGAAGCTATATCATTTTAATGGAGTTTGTAGGTAAGGAAGTCTGGAGGGAAAGTCATGTGGTCTCAGAAAGAAGCACAAACTGTCAGGAAGCAGAGACTGAATCAAAAGACCTAAATGCAAAGCAAAGTTGTGAAATGATGAGTCTTCAAACCTTTCGGCATCTTCTGCCTGTCAAAAAATGTCCTCAATTGTCCGGTCTCCTCGCAGAAGTCCTCCTAGAAGGGCAATTCTGCAGTTTTTGAGAATACTCCAGCTGTTTCACTTTGCCACAGTCCTCCTTGATGTGTCTCACACACAAGCATGTGTCTAAGTTCAGCAGTGGATATAAAGATGGAGACCCAGGAGACGGAAATGCCATGTTCACCAGTACAGAAACTGGATGGGTAGCACAGAAAGGAAGTCTGGCTGACTTTTGAAATGGCATCTGCTAGGTCATACCACTTGCCAGTGGTGTTGGGAGGTCTTGCCCACAGCCTTCAGGTCTAAGCAGCTGTCCCAGGAACTTTGAGGAGTTGTATGATTTTCAGTGAGTACATTCCTAAAAGTCATTGCACATTTATAACATTTCGTCGCATGTATGTGTCACATTTTAGGTCCTGCTGCAGCAGGCTGATTCATCCTAGTAGGAAAGGATATACACATACCGCATACTTAAGGCAGATGGCCCAGTGAAAGTTATAAAACCTGCTATTGTTTAAATCTTAGGCGGGGTGAAATATCATAGAATACCTTAGGTATCCAAGGGGACAACCAGATACTTTGACAACCAAATTCCTAAGAGATGTTAGTTTAGATTAACAGTGGTAGCCTGTTGATGACACCTGTGAGAAGGGGAACTTCGGTGTTCTGCTGGGCATGTTTTTTATGTCCTGGAGAACTTTGATTTCTTCACAGATAAGAAATATGACTCCTTTTCCATAGATCTCCAGCCTACGTCTCAACTACTGACTGATACTTGGCATTTCTCCTCAGTGGAGGATAGACAAGCTTACTAAGCCTGATGCTCTTAGATCCCCTGAACACAGTTTAATGGCTATTACCGTGGAAATGGACCTATTGTAATTGGCTGTTGATCTCTGCAAAGTAACACCCAAAAGCCAGATACCAGTTCTGACTTCCCAATTGTTTGGTTACTGCTGACCAGGCAGAAGTTCCAGGACCTAGCAAAAACATAGGGACTTTTCTCTCATTTTTCTCAAAGGTCTCTGTAAAGGTTGCTGGAAGCCATCCTCTCTTTTGTGAGGTGCTCTCAGTTGCAGAGAGCCCTATGAGACTCCCTGCAATCGCTTATTTTTTATTCATTATCTCTGTGCAGCTGCTACTGGGAGAAGTTGTGATGTAACGTGATCTACAGTGTAGGCTGATGACATTCAGCTCTACCTCTCATTTTCATCAGAAGCAGACACAACCATCACCCGTCTCTCCCGACATTTGGCAGCAGCACGAGTCTGAATTAATGACAGTTGGCTGAAGCTCAGTTGAAATAAGATGGAAGTGATACTGACTCTCAAGGAAAAGTAGGAGGACGACCTGGCAAAGTCTGAAGCTGTTTCATCAGCTGAGGGAAGATAAAAGACCATTGTCAAAGTGACTGCAATTTCAGGTTTTGACTAGATTCATCACTACTCCTAACTTCCCAGACTGCAGAAACATCATTTATCACAGAGAACTGCCTACAGTGTTCTGTCCTCTCTTTTCCTGTCAAATTCAGCTCTTAGATTACTCATTTATACTTCTATCATTTCTAGGGCAGTGTGTTCTTGTCTAGGACAGGCAGGAGTCGATGGGGAGCTCTGTTGGGAAGGCAGCCACCTTGCTTCCGAGCGTGGCAGTTTGCAGGGGTGCGTCTGCTGCTCTAAGCAACTGCGTGGGAGATTCACCATGTTGATCTGTATTACCAAACCTAACGTGACCTCTGTCCCCAGCTACTTTAAATACTTTCTGTAGCTCCACCCAGCCTATTAACGTGGTTCCCAGAGTCATGGACCAAATTGTCCTGGGGATATTGTTGAAAGGGGCAACAGTGGAAACTTCCGCTTGCCTAACTTCTGCCATCAATGCCCACAGACATAATTTCTGACCTTCTCTAGAGAAGCACGGGGTCGTTTAGTAGTGCAGGAAATGACATCCTTTTCAGAGATGTACAAGGTAGAGAACATGCTTCTTCCCTTGCCCATATTCATCTCCAGTTTGGGTAGGGAGGAGGGGAAATGAACATAAAAAAATGAAACAGAAAACCAAACCTAAAATGCTTTAGTTTTTTTTAAATAAGTAGCTCAACAGAATATTATCAGCTAATTCAGTTCTTCCCCAAAGCTTCCTTCTACACACGAGCTCAGGACAACCTGTAATGTGAGAGAGTGAAAGAGAGAGCCAACCCACCCACCCACCAGCCCCCGGCATTTCACAAAGGAGTATATTTATACCTGCTGTTGCAGCGCTGACTGTAGCGCGCAGCAGATATACAGAAGCTAGTTTTAAATCAGTAAATATGTCCACCGGCTTTAAAACCTGATAACATGTAGCACAGGTACCTTTGGCTGTCTAGCCACAGCATCGGGAACTGATGGTGCACCCTGTCACCCTGCTTTTCAGACAGGTTTTGCAACCTGGGCAGCGCTCCAGGCTGCTGCGCTCTGCCTGCCGGCTGTGCTGTGCCACGAGCATGCTAGACATAACCATACTATGCACTGCATCTTAAGCCAAAAACTTGGCTGGAACTTGATATCTTTTTTCCTCGGGTGTTTTGGAGGAGGAACGCTCTGATGATAGATGTAGATCTGCTACCTCGCTATTTCTGTCATGCTCTGAGCCGGCGCAGTTTGTGTCTTTAATGCTCCATGACCTGGTTCCCTCAAGTGCTTATGGCTGATATCTGGAGAGCATCTAGGCCAATGTCCTCCCAGGGGGATGTGGGCACCCAGAGCTCTGTGGGGAGCCGGGCCCTAGGCGAGGAGCAGAGGCTGCACAGGAGGATGTGAAGCACGGTGTGTGTGTTCCCAGTGCCCCTGGAGCTATGCACGTGTCTCCTGCTAACGATGGCTGCGACAGCCAGACCCCCATAGATAACCGCAAAACTGCAGGCTGAACATGGAGATGAAGCAAAATATCAGTAGCTGTCACGTGACATATGTGCCCTCCACCTTTTGGCCCCCTGGCCCTGTCTCACCTCCTCAAGGTGCAACACACATGTACTCATGTCCCACCTGATGTCGTTGCAGCCGTGGGGACTGCAGGGCTTTCCCGCCTTGTTCACAGTGAGTCTGGCTTCACCCCTACAAAAAGAAAAGTTTTACCTGAAGTCCTCTGTGTGCCAGTGGTACCCAAAGTGATGGGGAGAAGAACACTGCAGACTGGGTGAGAGCTGGGGGAGCTGGGTTTTGACAAGCAGGAGATATCTCAGAGGAGCCAGGTTTTGTTCACCCTGTAAGATCTTCTGGTCATAGACTGTTATTTTGTTCCATTCACACAGCACCTACCAGCACAGTGGAGCACAATTAATAACAAAAATTGCTCCATGTAGAGCTTTATTAAAATATGTTTTCACCCAGTAGTGCTGTATAAGATGATTGACATGAAATTCACCTTCAGTTCAAAGGGAGGAAAGCATAGAAAAATTTCAGAGCTACACTGGTTTTGAATAAGAACAGGAGATTTTGCTGCACATGGAGCACATTATTTGTGTTCAAATAATATGACTTCTTTAATAAGGTGGTTTATCTAATTTCTGCTATAATGTCATTGAAAAATAAAATTTGCAGGACATGGATAAAAACTCTAGTTTGTGCTGGCCTTCGGAAACTCAAGTTGTGGTTTATGTGCTGCTGCCATCTGGTGATTCTTCTCCTGAAATGCAGCACAAAAGAGAGGTAGCTGTACAAAGAGGGATCAGGGCTGCAGTTCTGCTGCAGTGACAAGCAGTTCTGGACTGATTTCTCTCACAAGCAAGTCGTAGAACTGTGTATTGCATTTGGCTAGAAGACTAACATTGACTAGATATTTCTCACCTCAGTTTCCTTGTTCATTGCCATTTCTGCAATGTGGAAAGTGAACTGGTGCTACAGAAGTTGTATAGGGATATTTTGAAAAAAGACTAAGAATAGACTTTTCCTTTGAGATTTCAGTGGCACTGAATGAAATGTTTATGTTCATAGCCAACAATCAGTAATCAGTGCAGTGCCTACGAGGGAGCTACTTCTTAGACTAAGGAAAGACAGTATGGAATGCTGGGAATGAACATATTTTATGGAACATTTATATAGCATCAGGTTTTTCCGCATACATGAGAACTGATATAAATAGCAATGCTTCCTTTCCCAAAAAGATGAAAGTTGTACAGAATATTTTCTTCTGGTGCACCAAGGTTGAGTGAGCTTCAGAAAGTCTACTGTCCTAGGTAACAACACTTTAAAAAAAAAAAAAAAAGGGTTCTTCATGACTTATACAGAATACATATTTTCAGTGGCATTTTATTAGGTCTTAATGGCCATATCATGGAGTGTGATACCCAAAAATTGGTGGTGCCTGTCCTCTGAGCAGCGGGAGAGGGGAGTATGCTGCAGCAGCTCTCTCATCATAGAACTGGACTATTTGAAACTCTGCCATGCAGCTAACATATCCCTCTAGCACATGGCCAGCTCATCCTGCAACATAATGTTGTGTAATGCCGTAGGCAGGGCAGTGTCGTTAAGGATAATTTATGATTTACGAGTTTGCAGAGATAAAATGAAACATCTAAATGGGAAGAATCCAGTCAGCTACTCAAAATGAACCCCTTTCTATTTTGAAACTACTGTTTGAAAATGGATTTTTGAAGCTCTTTTTTTTGTTATATAAGATAGAAATTTTTGATTTTTTTTTTTTTTTTTTTTTGCCTTGTGTTTGAGAGTCAGAGCCTTCACATCTTCCACTCACTGCCTCTAAAGGCATAGTGGTGAGCAGCTTTGGTGGACAAAGCACTTTTAGTATTTGATGCTTGTGTTTGAGAAGCAAAAACCAGAACATCCAAAATGTAATAAAATACCTATTCAGTTCTGGTAGTTCTGTGAACATGGTGTGATCTTCATTCACCCTAACTCTTACTGCATTCAACTAAGGCTGAATACAACTATTGTTTAATGGACATGTTCCTTAAGGCCCAATCAGTGAGATATTTGTGTGTCCACTTAACTCTGAACGTGGGAATGTTATGCATAGATTTAAGCCTTAATCTAATTTCCTTGCTGAATGCAGCCCGAGTGTTTAAACTGTAATGAAGTTAATGTCTTGAGTGTTTTGTGTGAGACTGCAAAACGACTTTGTTTATAAAGCAAAGTGGCAAATTCTTTTTCTAAGTCCTTCAGGCTTCTTTTTCTTTTACAAAATATCTGACTGAACTGTGGCTTCTGTGTATTGTTTAGTCCTGTGTATGTAGGAGATAGTTTTAGGAATATTTAACCACATCAATGCCCAGCTACATTCAAATAGCTACAAAACCAGCTAAAATGTGAACAGCATTGCTAGGTTGCAATTGGCCATTCTGCTTTTTCCTATGATGGGGTGAGCACTCCAGATTTTACTTTGTGAATTCAAAGTACAAATTCACACAAACGTTCTTACATTTTAAAATTTTATGCCTTTGCTTCCCCATGTACTCAAATGATATAGAAAACAAATATTGAAGTACATTCATCAATGCTAATGCAATTCAAAACACATGCAAAAAAAGTGCTATTATTTACAAGCATGGCATCTTTTGCAGTTTGCAAATATTCTCCAAGCTGGAAACTAGAAAGAGGTTGTGTTGTTTGCAGCCAAGTTCACAGAAAACCAGCTGTGGAGTCTTCAGAGGAATGCAGAACTGTACTCCAGCACTTATTTTTTTTACTAATAAGGGAATATTCTTTCATTAATGGTGAACCTAGGAGCCAAATACTTTCAGATAGTTCCTGCACTAAAGGCTGCTGAAAATGTGAGACACTGTATCTGCATGCAAATAAGGGGAGAGAAAGTCTCTTAATGACATTGGATTGATTAAGTGAAGGGCTGAAAACCTGTGGGAACTTTGGGATTTGGAAGGCATGTACTTTCTTATATGATACAAAATGAAGCAGAAACCTGATTAGTGAGTTCCTCTAACCTATCTTTATTTAAAATTCAGGCAGAACAGAAATGGGATGCAGGAGCTAAACTATCCCAGTTCAATTAGCACAGAAAGGCGAAGAGCCAAGGTTTTCCTCACCAAGGTCTTCAGGGGCGACTCTCAGGTTTCCACTTTCCAGCATAGCCAGATGTATTCTCCACACAGGGCCCAGAGTTGTAATTTTTACTTCAGAGTTGAATACTGGGCTGCGTCTCTACTTCTTCTCCAAACATACTTTATCTTTCCTTGGTGTGATGCTCTGCATGTATTTGCAGAATCTCTACAGGTTTGGGTGTCTCCACACACTAGGAGAACTGAGTAGAGCTGCATGAATAATGGATATTTTGGTTCAGTGGTTGAACCAAACGATCAGGGAAAAATGTGGTTTGGGTAGAGTAGAAATGAAAACAAGTTTTGCTTAATGTTCAAGTGATTTAACCCATTTTTTGCACCATTCTTCAAACTGAAAAGTTAAGTTGCTTTCAGGAAAGAAAAAAAAAAGCTCATCTGAAAGAGAAAGTCATGAGCATTTAAAAATGTCAAAATAAACTACGTAAATTTTGCTGACCTTTCCCCTCATCTTTTTGGCCAACTTGTATGCCTCCTAAAGACAATCTTCCAGTTGCTAAAAGGCTTTAGTTTATTTAAATTGGACTGTTACCATGGGGAAGCTAATAAAATTACTGAAAATTTCACAAATGAGAGAAAATCTGTTCATTCTCAGGACAGCATCAGTCATCATCTAATTTGCACTCTCAATTGCTATTTGGGACACTAAGAGGAAATGAAGTGATAGACTGACCCACTCCTCACCTAAAGCACAGTTTCCCCTCTATGCAAATGCTTCCCTCCACTATGCAAATATCACTTGGCTCTGGTATACAGACATTAAACCATAAACATAAAACTCCTTATCTTCACCTGCCTACCTTCAACATGGCTTGGCACACTGGGTAGGATCTTGCAAGTCGGTGTGGGATGTAATGATTAAATTAGGCATATGAACGTAGTTGGAAAAGAACTGCAGCTCAGACCCTTAGAGACAACACTTTGCACTGACTATATGGGTAATTTAAGCCTTTACTCTAGGAGTTCATTACACACCTAATATGTAGGTAGGTACAAATTAGAAGCCTAACTCAGATGAAGGTGATTACTTGGTCTGAGGACACGAAATCACAGCAACAAGCACAGGTGAACTGTGCTTACCATGGTTCTCCTTCCACTATACTTCTGTAAGTTTCTGTTTTGCTAACATAAAAACTGTAGAAATTGGATTTATGCTCAGAGTGGTCATTAGGTCCTATTATATTACCATTTTTAAACGCGTACACAGATGGTCTTCCGGTGTGGTTTCAGCCTTGACTTAAATACATACCTTGCATGTTTAATCCATGAGAGCCATGATAGCAGAGCACATATCACATCTCCTTCCAGGGCAAGTCCAGGGACGCACATGAAGGGCTTTCTGTAGCTGAACTATAGTGATATTAATTTGACCTGCAGACATTTCATCCATCTTTAATGGCTCACCTTGTGCCTAAAGATCAGCCCAGAGTCCGCCATCACATGTTTTGGGTAGTTCTCTAGCTAGTGCATTAATATAAATGTGGGCGGGAAGGCTGTGTGGCTGCAATACACGAACACAACTGACTGTGTTGTTAGAACAGATGCATCGCGTTTATCACAATAAATGGGTCAAACCTGGCTACAGCCACCTGGTTTTGGTGAGGACAGAGAATGAATTCTCATAGCATGTTTCCATTAAAAGTTATGAAGTTTTTCCCTACATGTAATTTCTAGTAACATGCCAACTACTTTGGTATCCTGGATGTCTCAGGAGAAAAACGAACACCTTAAAACAATACATAATCTGCTGATAATGTGGTCTTCTAGCTCTGCAAACTTTGAAGCTTGAAGTTCATTTGTTATGATTGCAGGATACAATTTAATATTTGGGGCTCAAATAATTTGAGTCTCAAACCAGTTGGAACTATAGCAGCTGAAACATTTCAGCTTTTCAAAATTTTCCTCGATCTTTTTTTCTTCATTTTTATGTATGGAAAACTATAGACCAGACTGACATGCTGGAAGCAACAGCTGGCAAAGATACAAAGGGTAATTGAAACAGCTTTTTAAAAAGTTTAGAGAATCTGTAGAGCAGTCTCTCTAGGGGAGAAGCTGAACCATGATTTCGTTTGTGGGAAACTGCAAGGATGAGTTTTGAGACCACCCACGAAACAGGCAATTTCCAGCAACAGCACTGCAGATTTTGTAATGTGTGAGGTAGGAACCACGTATTTCTCATCCAAAATAGGAAAGTGACTGACTGATGTGCTGCTGATGACACCAGGACTGACAATGTAACAATTCATTTGAAAACCATAAAATTATATCTGGTTTTGATTTTACAGTTGCTGCCTACAAATAGATTGTGTGATTTTCGTTAATTGATGCACAAGATGCATTTAATAAAGCCCATAGTCTATTCATGTGTGAAAACATAATCCGTAAACTTTTTTGTTCATTTTCCAATTCACACAAATGAGAATTAATAACTCGGATCTCAGAACCACTAGGTAAATCGTCACATTTTCATGGATATAACCAGAAGATAAAAGGTCTCAGAATTCAAAAGCCACTATGTAGGTAAGGAAAAAGAGAGGAAGTGTATCCAGAAAGTCTTAGTCTCAGTTTCTTCCTTTCCTCAGCAGCCTCCCTCAGCCTCCCCTCCCAACTCCACCTCTGTTTTGGTGCCAGCTATTTGTGAATGAGGGCAATATCTGAGGATTAAAGTTATCTGAAAGTACATGTTATCCAAGGCTGACAGGTATGGGGGTGTACAGGATAACTGAGGGTTAACTCTCAATCATTCGTTCTTTTAAAGATAGTTGGTTTTTACTCATTAAATCAAGTAGCTAATGGTTTATAATTTAGTTGCTAAAGTTGGGGTAATAATTGATCTAGCCAGATGATGCGGCTGTTAGATTAGAAACCTTATCTGGAGTAAATCTAGAATATCTTCCTCTTGCCTTTACGTCTCGCCATGCAACCTCACATCGTCTCTGCTTCTTACTGTGATTTCCTGTCCTCAGACCAAAAAACAACAAAGATGATTCATGGTGCCTCAAAGTAGAGACAAACTGGTCTGGTTAGAGGCTAGGGCATCTCCCTTTCTCTGCAGGAGTCACCTGGCTGAAGCCATCAAAGCTGCATAGGTATGAATGAGACTTGGTCTGATCTAGTTCTTACAACCAAAGCCACTATTTTTAGCAAAGGAAAACAAGTGGTTGGCTGCTTTATAGGTTATTTACATCGTGTATGTTGTATGAACATATAAAAATCTGAAATCTGCAGCTGATGATTACACTCGTGAATAAGTCAACACTTAGTAACATCAGCAGTAGCTATGCTGAGCACATTTTGTTATTTTTTTCTGGTTGCAGGAACATTACAGATTTCTGGCCAGAATCAAGAATATTTCTAGAAATGTACATTTAAAGCATTCAACTTAGTTCTATATTTATTTTAGCCTGGTACTGTTTTCTGCCTTTCTTTCTGATTTTTCTTACCCTTTTGTTTTCCCCAGCAGAGGTGTTGGTGACAAGAACAAGCAGCTGCCAGTCAGACAGCAGTGGGTTCATGGAGGAGCTGCCAGAACCTGTAGTTTTGCAAGTAAGAAATGAGCAATTGTTACTGGTAGGTCTATGAAAACTGTGTAACCTCGGCACAAGTAATATTAAAAAAAAATCCTGGAGTTTTGAAAATTTCATAAAAACAAATTCATCCTCCTAGAAAACCTGAGAAGGTGAGAAGCTTTCTCAGAACTTTGTGCAACTCTTTGACCACATTAATGCAAGATTTGTGCAAGGCATTAGAAAAGAAAAAGTACTAGAATAGTTGATTCTTTGGTTCACTGGGTATTTAAAGATGTTTAAAGATGTATTTAAAGATGCCTTTGGGCTTGGGGGTACCCAGGGCAAAATAGCTGTGGGCCAAACCAGTGTGATAGAACAAGTATAGTATTTCAGCTCCTTCTTTTTTTTTTTTTCCCTCTTTTTTTTTTTTTTTTTTTTTCTTTCAGAGTACATCTCTGTCAAGGAAGATTAATTCTATTTCTTATATCCATAATCAAGAAACAGTTCTGTCACACAGGACAGAGTTTGCAGAGTTAAATCGAGATTTTCAACAAAAGCTAAATGATCGTGGTGCTAAGGTCTTCATTGCAGCTTGTGAGAGCATTTTGACAGTACCTGGATCAACAAAAGGCGGCAGTGACCAGGGAGAAGAGACTCATCTGCTGCTAACTGCAGAAAATGGAGAGTATGAGGCCTGTAATGCTGAATCTCAGAGTTATGTACGAGAAATCTTATGTGACATGGACAGGAAAGAGGATAAAATTGGAGGAAAGCAACTGGAGAAAGAGAAGTGCATAAAAGAGCATAGCCTTTTTTTTCAGGGTGATACTCAGAATAAAGGAGATCCTGTCTCCTCAAAATTTGATCATCATTTATATTTTAAAACAGGACACAAAACAATGAATGCAGCCTTCACTGAACTGATTGGTTTTAACTCTGCAGACATCAGTGAGAGCAAAATCAGAGGTGAAGACGAAGGTGAGAGGTGCCTGACCGAAAAGGGTGTTGAAGTTACATGTCTTGAAAATGCCCATGGAGGTCACACAGAGCATGTTAAAGGACCATGGTGGAGTATGGAAGTGGTCAGCAAAGATGGCACCCTGCTTGCAGTGAACAAGGTGACAAATGATCAGAAGTTCTGCAACATGGATGGTGATTCAAAAAATACAAGATGCTTCTCCAAAACAGAGCTCCTAGAAACTCCACAGCGGGGCTTAGCAGTGCAAAGTGGGAGCAGTGCCAGTTCATGCTGTTCTCCACAAGTATCTTGGAGACATCCCACCTACCTAGCAGAAGGGCCTCAATTAAGTTTATCTGTAGATCAAAAGACTTGTAATATAGGGAAGATGTTAGGTGCTAATGAATCAGAGCAGGGAGACACCGTTGAAAACAATGAAATGGCTTCTGCTCCTCTGAAATCTGTTACTGTTCAGATGTTTTCAGGGCTGGAGTTTACTTCAAGGGTGAAATGCACAGGGCAAAATGCTCCTTTCAGTGAGACCCTTGCTAGGGAAGATTCTGTGGACTTCTCTGAGGATGATTCTCTCAGAAAGTCAGACCCAGGGGCTTCAAAGGATGGCGTGAAGCAGACCACTGAAGCCTCCAGCCAAACTGACATCTGTGCCAGGAAACTCAGGTGGCCACCACCGCTTCACCCACCCCGTGCTCATCTGACGAAATCAGCCTCTCTTGACACTGTGCTTTCTGGCAAATACAAGCCATGCTACTGGGGTGAAGCCTCTGGCATCCGGGCTGCGCAGGGCAGTCACTGCTGTCACTGCTGCTGCTGCCATGGCTGCTGCCCGTGGACCTTCTCTGTGCCTGTCTCTGCCCAGCACCCTGTGGGCTGCTGCTCAAACCGTGCCCCCGCCGAGCTGCAGGTCTTGAAGGCACTGATGCTCCTGCAGGATGCTGCAGCGCAGGATCTTGCTCCGGTGAGTAGTTTTCTTCATAAACATGGACAGTTGACACACTAATGAGCTAAATGTACAAGCCGACTCCTCCTTTCCTCTCCTGCCATGCTTGCTTGTTTAGTGAGATATATCTTGGGAATGTAACTGAGAAAATGGATGGGGAAAGAAGCATTCCCTTCTGGACTAAAAGGGCAAACCTATCCATGTGCCTTCAGTTTTGTTGGACTGCTTCTTTTAGTAACTTACGTACATCAGTTCAGTCTTAAAATGGTTCCTGCAAACTGAGTGATAAAGTCTACAGGTCAAATGGAGAGCTGAGATAGATACGAGAATGAGTTTCAGTGAGTTCCTGTGAATCAGCTGAGTTACAGTAACTGAGTAACATATTGGACTGCAGAAAATGCAAGGTGACATGATTTAGCGTAATCCTCATTTTGCTGAGAACTCATTTAGGTTATATTACTTAGTGTTTATTAAAGACTAACTCTGAACACCTATGTAGATACCATAAGCCAAACTGCTCTAAATTAAAGTGAATTACGACTTCTCAGAGCCTCAAGTGATTATATGATATCACGGTAGAATAAGAAGCTTGCATTAAATCTAAAGTCCTGCTAAGATGAATTTGCAAAAAAAATAAAAAAAACCAAAAAACTGTAAAAAGTCACAAGATTTTTTATTTCTTTGTTCAGAATTGATGAGAGTTCCCCGAAGTTGTGAAAGACTCAGAATGTGTTGGGAAAGAAAGCAAGGAAGGGAGTCAGGAGAGGCTTTTGCATCCTGAGAAAACATAACTAGCAGCATAGCTCCTGCTAGTTAACAGGCACTTCCATTTTTCCTTTTCTCATTGTTCTTCATAAGGAAATGAAACTTGAACTGTTGTAAGCATTGAGGAAGAAAGTTATTACATAAGAGTTCCAGAAAGTGAAACTGCTGAGTTTTATGCTGCCGCGTCATTGAATGTATAGATCTGCAATGCCTTGTCTTTGAACAGTATATTGGACAACATATAGTGTTTTGTCAGCTATTTTGCTGTTACCACAAGATGGCAGTGAGTCAGTACCTTATAGAGGACTGGGAAGCCTTTTGTTATTGGTTATCTACTATTTTATCAGTCTTCAAACGGGGGCTAATGGTGATTTTTCTTATCTAGTCTGTGGACAGGGAGTGTAGGAGGAACAAACTTTGCATCGTACTGTTATCCAAGATCCGTGCAATAAGTGAGTGAATTTACTGAATATTAGCCACTTTGCAGAGAATACACCTATGCCTGCTTTGTACTTTGCATTAAAGGTGAAGTAGTTTCTACATCTTTTCCTGAGAGAAGCTAGCTCAGTTTATGTGCCATTTACCCAGGGCACACATGGGGAACGCAACCACCGCGTAGCAACTGGTAGACAGTAAATTTACATACATCTTACCTCAAAAAAGTTATTGCATGAGAGTAGTCCTGGAACAGCTAGTCCCCCTTCCATGCCACCTGCGCCTGAACACTGAATAAATCTATGTGAACATGTGCTCTGTGATATGCTCAAAGAGTCAGTGCCTGGGGACCTGCCCATATCTCGTCTTTAAGGGCCGAAACAACTTTTTACCAAACCTACTCACACTATGCCTCTTGTATTTTTTGCGTGGTGCTTTACAGATTTTTGTTAGCCTTGAGGAACCAACTAGAAAATTGTCTGTGGCCCTAGTGACCTGAATGACAGCACCATCTGTATTCTGAAAGCATGCACCCCTATTACACTGAAACTGCTCTGAGTGCAAGAAGGTGTTCGGCATGTTCCATCAGGAAAGACACTTCTCATACTTCTTATCTATCCTCTCACCCTCTCTTCCACTTTCTCCTTCTCAAAACAGTTTCTGATTTCCAGAGGACAAAAATTTAACCTACCATTAACCCATAGCAACTCATCCTGCTCAAAAATAATGTCTGATAACAGTGCAATAACAGAATTCGGCAAATTGCACCAGATCTTTGATCAAAATCATTTTCCTCTTCAATGAGAAAAATGAAATTCTCACTGGTTCGAGTAGTGCCAGAACTCAATGCTACATGTTTTAGGAGAAAAGCTGGTGACTGGGATGCGAGTGATGCACCCAGATCAAACTCACTTGAAGTGCCATCTGGATATTCATGGTAGCTGCTCACAGAGACAGAGTCCTTGTTGTGTAGGTAAGAGGAGGACCCATGCCACTCAGGCTGTCAGCTTCAAAAGCACTCAACATTGAAGTGCTCAAATAAAAGTAGTAAAGTGTGGTGTCTTCTTGCTTTTCTGTGTAGTGTAACATCCATGAAATAGAAGTGATGAAGAGCTCCTGCCAGCACTTCCAGGAGAAGCTGGACAAGATTGAACAGCACCTGACTGAACAGCAGGTGCTGTTTGCCAGCATGATGCCAGATGAAGAAAGGTAATGGCAGCTAAATCCAAAGTTAGCAACAATAACAACCTGTGGGCACATGCAACATGTCTAGACACTTGTGTTGTGGCAGCAGTTCCGGTCAGCGAGGTGCAGCTATGAGCATCCTGCAAGTGGACAAATGTACTGTGATGTGATTTTTGTTCAAAGTCCATGCTGTTCATGGCTCTTAAGAGTATCTTGAAGGGGAAGATTGCTCTGTAGATGCAGGCTAGATTTTTAGTGTGCAACTACTATGTTTTAATGGCAGCAGGAACAGATCTCAGCTGGAGCTCGGTGTCCCAGGTCAATGCTGGGTTCAGGGAAGGACCCAGGAGTGCTCTCTGACAAATCAGTCCCTTTAGGTCATGTACTTAATATTTACGATCAATGGGGTGATAATATAGGAAAAATTGAACTAGCTCTTCATGGACTGAGCCCAAGTTCACAGGGAGTACTGAGAAGCCTCAGGTTCACAAAAAGTTACTAGAGCTTCAATCTCGAGCTGCCTGAAAATACAGGATTTATTCAGTCTTTGTGATGGTGATAAATCAGAAGTGATAAACCTGCCCAGACTCAAGCTGGCTCTGCAACTACAATGTGTTTTATCTTGCAGTTGGGATAATCAAAGAAATGAGGATCAAGCAGACAAGGGCTATTTTTATTATTTTGTAAGGTATACTGTGATCATAGGTAAAAACAAGGCCGCAGCAGAGGGAGACACAGGCATTACGCTGGGGCTGAGGAAGAGGATGGTGTTCACTGCTCACTCGAGTGTGTTTTCACTGCTGTCCCTACAGAGAGGAAGGCAGACACCTGCAACTCTTGCGGCGAGCTGTTCGTCAGGAGGTTGCAGAGCTGGAATTTCGGCTGAATGATCAAGCCTGCCAGGTCAGGGAGGGCATCCTCACGGTACGTTGCACAAGCCACTGCTCTGGGTCATGTGGGGAGAGTTTAAAGCCTACCCTGCTATTCAGCATTCGAAGTGTTAACTCTGAGGTACAGCTGGATAAACTTTCAGCACCAAGAATCGGAGGACTTCCAATGACAGGCTTACAGTTTACATCTTTGACTCTCTCTTTGACTGTGCTGCTTGAGCTCAACCACCCAGGAAAAGTGCCAATACTTATAGAAGTGACTGTACTCTGCTCTATAAAGGTCCCGTCATTTCTTGAATAAAGTGACGGGCAGTCAGCCTATGGAATTACTGATAAATTGTTACTGGTCTGGTTCATTTCTGGAACAGCTCTCCATTTGATGAGGAAAAGGAAAGAAAACATGATTAGGGGATCATACATTGATTCTTCCCTGACAGACTTGTATTAGAGGTTCATGACTGCAATGGTCACAAATGCAAGTCCATTTGGAGATTTTCCATTAGGCAGTTAGATCTGTCTGTTGGCATAAAACGTCCTTTAGGCCTTTCTTCTGCTTTTTATGGCAACATCTCCTTTGCCAGATATTGCATGTCTTCGTCAGACCAAGCAGAAGAAGCAGGCATGCTTCATGTACTCTTGTGTATCCTGCTTGATTCCTTTTATTATATTTTTATTACTGCAATATGCTTTTTCTTCTATTTTCTCTGCAGCAGCTGGACCAATTACTGGCAGAACAATCCCATCTGTTTTCCGAGCTCGGACTCTCTGATTGGAAGGCAGAAAGAAAAGCCCAGAATGAACAAGCATTTCCAGATGCTGCTGACACTGCGCATCCTCAAAATGGGTGCTCAGAAATGGTGCTCCAAAGAGCTCCTAGCAAAAACACCACAGCAACAGGTTTGCTCTCTGCCCTGCAGCCAGGGCCATCCCCAATGCAATTTCCTACCAGGGCAACATCTGAGGCAAATTCGGCAGCGTCTGCTGCACAGGAGCTCTCCACCAGTACGAAGGAAATAAAAGGACCTCCGCAAGCGAAAATGGACTTTAAGGCATTTATACACAACATAAGGGATGTTTCAGTTTCACCCGCAAGGTTTTAGGTGGAAGGGATCACTGACCTGCAATGCAGTTTTACTGTTTCACGTCTCATTGCCACAGCCTAGATCAGGACCCTTTCCTGCTAAGCTGTGCGATTATCCGAAAGGATGGAGCCCCTGTTTTGAGGCACTTTCAGTCTGTGTAGGAAACACAGGCAGAACTGGGATTGGACCTCCCTTGGTATTTATCAGTAAACTGTGGCAATTACATAGATGCTCCAGGGGGAAGAACATATAAATACATGAATGGCGTTTGGTTTGCTTGAACTTTGAATGTCACTGTTTGACTAATTAGTGTATTCAACCCTCTCTCACCATGTGAAATTAGTAATTTATGGCTTCAATTTGTAGAGACAATAATCCAGTTCTACAAGAGCTATAAAGTCAGTGAACTGGAAGGTTGTTGTTTTTCTGAAGAAATTCGAAGTCAGCATTTCTGACTGATCTGGTCTCACAATGTGATCATTTAAAAAAAAAAAAGTTTGGCTGCCTTTCTGAATACAAAATATGTCTAGAAAATCTTAGATAGCTGTTTGTGATCTAGTGGTCTCTTCCACCTAAGCACATGTTCCTGTATTTAAAGCATTGATCATTCTCTTTAACAGCATTAAATTCTGCATAAACTTCATGTAAACACCAAAGGATGGAATGCTCTTTATTATAGTCTTATACTACTTTCTTGATTCATGTCGATATTACCACTGATATTATCAAGCAGAATCAGGTTCTTTAGTGCATAATTCAAAGAATGAGAATCATAGACAGTGAGGAACAAGGAACTGAAATCTTTGAGGTCATGTTTTGTCATCTTTTGCACTCTTTTTCTTTTAAGACTAATCTTGGTCATTCTCTCAATGTGCAAAAAAGTAACACCTTTTTCCTTTTTTTTTTTTTTTAGTTGAAGAAATCTTTACAAAATTGTTTAGATAATGATTCAGAAGAAGGAAAAGACTGATGGAGGACAGACTGATGGATATTGCTTTGAACAATTGTGGCCTTTTCCCTGAAATACATGTTATATTACAGAAACAAATGAATACAACATTGCATTGTAAATAAGTTCTAATCACAGCAGTTTCATTTGCAATGAGATAACTCATCAGAAAAACAGGCATTTTTAAAGGATATTTTAAAGAGAGGTGCTATGTATTTTGCTGTTCTGTGGTTGCAAAACTTACTACACTACTATCAGCAGTCACATGGGATAGGGCTGTTCTTTGCGAAAGTCATTTAAAAGGGAGAGGCCTTATTTTTGAGAAGAAGCTTAAGAACTTGTAGATGGCCCAGGAGATACCACTAAAAGATATTCTCCTTATAGCCAGTTATTTTGATACAATCCTTCAACCAATATTAATCCTCATGCCCGAACTACCTTGTATAGTCCTAGCCACTTTCCAGCTTTAACTTGCTGCTAACTTGCCTCTAACTAATTTTGTGAGGCTTTTATCTACTGTCAGTGTCAAATCAGAAGCTCACTGATAGTGTATATGTTAAACACCTGCTCTGTCAAACTATTACCACGGATAGTCTCCTGGCTGTCCTCTTCCTTTTCGTATTTAAAACCAAAATGAGATTAGAAACACGGGATTTTCTACATTGTAAACCTTGAATCAGAATCCTGCTTCAGTTTTCTGGGAAGTGCACAGAGCCTGGATTCATGCAGAAAAAGTCATGAGAAAAGATCTCTCAGGTTTGGATCACAGTAAAGAAATTCAACTAGTTCATTTTCAAAGCAGTGCAGTTTGCACTGCTGCTTTCAATTTAGCACTTTCCAGACTGTGAGATGTCCTACTGGCTTGTTTGTTTAATGCTCTGGAGGGACCTTAGGTGTCATTTAGGTTTTGGTGCTGCAAATCACAGCTCTGCAAAGGTGCAAACAGAAGTAGCATTTGCACATGTTTAAGGAGAAAATGGAGTCAAACACGCTGAGCAGCCTCGAGGCTCCCTGCACCTCCACATTTCCACAGATGTTCAGGGTAATAAAATGATTGGGGGAGAGAGGTACATAACATAGGAACTGACAAGATCCTCCACAGCCTGCTGGGCCATGAATTTTACTGTTGAAATTTGCCCCTTTCTTGAGACCCCGCATGGGATTTGTAAACCACTTCCACACTATCAAGTGTTTAAGAGTTTATATATCGAGATTTGTGATTTTAACAGTATCTTCAGGCAGCACACAAACAGGACCAAAGCATCTTTCACCTAAGTTTTGGTGGAATGAGCAATAAATTTGGCTTAGCATTTTCTCTCTCCACTGGCTTACGAACTGCATTTGCAGATGTTGTACCTCAGTTTGTGGAGGAAGGCAGATAAAAAGCATGGTGAAGGATGAACAATGATATCAGCATTGAAGGTCACCTGGAGGAGAGGACAGCTGAGAAGCTTCCTTACCTCAGCTGCACCAGGACTGTGATTCCTCCCATGAAGCAAGACCTTTTTTTTGCAAGTGTCACTGCAGCATGATGCATAAAAGCTCTGTAGGTACATGATGCTGCAACGATTCTCTGCCAGTCTTTTATCCATGTGCACAGAAGATTCTATTGGCAGGTGGGAGCTATTCTTGATTATAAAGATTGCATGGGACCTCTGTTGCCATTTGAATTCTACCATTTGTATTCTCAACCAGGACTGAACCTGACTCCTACTAACAAAACCTGTTTAATAACCTCTAGATGACTGACATGTGCAATCCTATTCCTCATTTCAATGTAATTATAGAATAATGTGCAAGCTATGGACAAGCTAGGGTTCCTCCATATGCAACACTTAGACACCCACAAATACTGTTACCTTGAAATTATTTGCATTTATAGCTAGACAACGTTTCAAGCCCTCAATGTTTTTTTAACAGTTAAGCTGTAACATTGTAGCAATAAAAAAAAAAAATACCAAACAATGGGAAATTAAAAAAAGATCTTCTGACTTATCCTAGAGCACAACAAGTGATATTTCACTTCATAACTCCTCCAAGCATGTTGTAGAGATGGCTGGACTAAGCCTCATAATGCTGCTCTTGGGAGAGAAAGGAACACATATCATAATTTTGTGATCAGAAGGTCTGGGGTAGCATGGTGAGCACAGGAGCCAGCTGTGCACCCACTTAACCTCACAGTGTTACCAACCTTTTAAACTCCAATTTATTTCCCTTTAGGGCAGTCATAAGCAAATAAGGTGGGAATCTTAATTATAAGTCCACAGAATTAATGAAACAATAACATATCTGAATGAGCATCATAATTGCTCTATCTAGCTAGAATCATACAAATTAGCTTGCAGGCTCACAAGGCAGCAGGTCATATCTGGGGGGAGGGTACATTACTTATTAAAAGCATTAGCGCTAGGCAGTTTGGAAGTTTTTAATCTGAAGAAAACTGACCCTGTGACACTGCAGGACTTCTGACAAAGACAAAAAAAAACCAAAAACCACAAAAAAAACAAAGACAAAACCACAAAACAAACAAACAAAAACCCACCACACAAACCCACCTGAAGTAAGTATTTGAGCAAGAGGCTATTTTCCTCCTGATTCCACCTCTCCAAAATTGAAATTAGTAGAACAACTGGCTCTATTTCACAGGACTATTGAGGCCTCACAAAGGTCCATGCAATGTAGGAGACACCTGCTGTGGAAAAGGGTAAGATGCATAATGTGTAGGTACGTTACAGCAGACGTTGTCCGTGCTATCCAGTGCTCTTTCAGCATCTCTTGCCTGCAGAAACCTAAAACTGTCATCTGAAACCCTTGTAACTCTCTGTTATGGACTCAGCACTGCCTTTGCCCTGGTCACAGATTCTGGAGAAGGGCAACATAAAGCCTCACCAAAGCAGGAGGGATGAAAGAACAGGGAAAGCAGGGACAAGACAATTAAAAAATGTTTCCCTAACAAAGACAGAAGATTCAAAAACTAGTTACTGCTTTTGCCCACCCTAGTTCAGCAGCAATTTGTTTCACTTGGATTTTACTTATTTTTGTCATTGCCTTTTGCCTTCATTAGTTTTCCCTGATGCCCCATAAATCTTTAAACCCTGAAGCTAAAAGAGGCTGCATTGTGCACCGGCTTGAATATTGATTTTGCTAGAGAGTATAAAATCTATAGAGATAATAAGGAAATCCATCTAAGGTACCCTGCCAAGGGCTCCCATTAGTTGCTTTACCAGGCATCAATTCAATAAACCCTCGAGAGCAGCGCATGAATAAACATCAGAGCCTCTCTAGCATGTTAATGCATCAGTTGTCTAATTGTCAGTGTTGCCAACAGATTCCAAGAAAAGTAGCATCTTGGGAGTTCAGCCCCTTCCAACCTCAAATCCAAAGAAGGTTTGACACTGGCTTAGAAGAAGGCAGGGCTCAGGAGCAGGGTTGTGACAGCCAAATAACATGGGCATGGCTGCTTTTGGTGTGGTGCTGACCTCCTGCTGGAAGCACAGCCCAGCTCTGTGCAACCTGGGTGTGCTGCCTTCCTATTGCATCCTGGTGCATGGTGATGAGGTGCCCCAGGTCAGACCCAGGGCTTTCCCTGTGCAGAGCTGGAATTTGTGTTTGAAAAAAAGGGAGCCTCAATTTTTGGCCTCAAGCCATAGGAATAAACTTGTTCTGAGCCGCTACATATGAATTACTTTCTCCTCTAGGGCTGCCGGTGAGCCTGGGTGGCAAGAACATGGGGTCTTATTGCAGGCTCTACCATGTGTTTTCCCTGTGACCGGGGCCTTTTTCTTTACCCCGTGGGGACTCTTATTCCTGGCACAGCTTCTTTCTGTCTTATCTAATGAGGTTTTAAATTCCTCGCAGAGAAGTTATTCTCTCCTAATGTGTTCGTACAGCGCCTAGCACAATAGGGGCCTAATATCAGTTGGGACCTCTACTTGCTGCTGCAATAATAATTTTATGAGCAGCCTTTCATTAAGATCCATTGCTACTTAAGAAACAGCTGCAGTGTCACTTTATAAGACTGTTGACTGTTTTAACTCCCTCTGCTCCAGAAACAAGGTTTTGATCTTCCCTGTAAAAATGGATATGGGTAAAAGAGGCTGAAGCATGAACAAAAAGGCAAGTTTGCTATCAAATGGGAAAATTCAGAATCAGAACATCTGAGACTTCCAGAAATTAAAATATTATGAAAAACCACTGTTCTCACTTTGCTGGAGAGGTGCATTAGGATTCATCCATCTTCACTTAATTATTTTCTGTTGTCTTTCAATGAGCACATCACTCACTCAATTAGCACAGATCGCAGCTAGTAAGGGAGACACAGGTGTGTCCCATCGAGGCTTTTCAACCTTAATATGGGAAACATTCATTACCATGACTAACAACACAGAACACCCACCTATTCCTGATTTTTTTTTTCTTTCCCCCCATTAAAATACAAAAGAAGACCATTAGAGCTTATCGCTAATGATAGTCACAGAAGTAGTGAGGGGGCAAGAAAGACCAAAAGTCAGGAGATAAGTTGTTTTTTTTTCCCCATACCTGTTATCCTAAGGGAGTGTGAGGGTTCCCTGGGGGCTCACCTGAAGATGTTGGCACATGGATCTCTTGCATGTCATCTGCAAGCTCTGGCCCTTTCGCCTGTAAAAGGCTTCTGCAAATGCAGACAGGTAAAATATCCCTGCTCTTCCGTGCTCTCTGCTTAGCCAGCTGCCTCCAGGAATGGCTGCAGTAAGTATTTATTAGAGGGACTTCAGGTAAAGTAAGCATCTGCCAAGGGTGGAGGACTGCCAAGGGTCCTGAAAAGGAGCAGGACGAAGGTCCTGGGTGGTAAAGAAAATTGTGGTGCCTACCTTGACATTCCCATATTCCACTCCATTTCAATTTCACTGTTCAAATGTTCAGGAAATTGCTTTAGATCAGCTTCTGGTCTGTGAAGACACAGTAAGATGCACCTTTCACAACAAGTAGAGCTTTCTTTCCAACAGACAAGTCAGGTTGTTGTAGGTCTACTGTGAAACAACATGTGTGGGGACAGAAGCCTGTAGCTAAGTATTCTCTTGCTAGTGAATGAGCTCTTTAGAAGTTGCCTGGACTTTCCAGAGGTTTTTCTAAGCTACTGACAGAGAGAAATTACGGGGAGTAGGAAACAGTTACACTCAGCTAGGAAAAAAGAGAAAAACCTAATTACTTGAAAACTAGAGTCTGCTGTATCCGTAACACTTCTGTAATGTCCTGCATAAAGATTTCATTGCCCTTAATTGTTTTATCTACAAGGAATAGCAATAATGAGAAAGTGTTACTCTCGTTACATCAGGAGAGCTGTTCTAGATCTAGGGTTGCTCTAATCAGAGCAGAGCACATTGGAAGCAGGGTAGCCTGGACCCCTTGCATCCTTGTCCCATTTAACAAATAGGGAAGTAGAAGCAAGGGCACCCGAGTCATTCCCAAACTAGGCCAGACAAATGCGAGAGGTGCGTTTCTCAGGCCTGGGTTTCTTGCTGAGATACCCCATGGAGCAGCGGTAGTGTGTGTGGCTAGGGGTGAAGGGGAGCTGGAGGGAGGTGTCCAGGGAAATTTGGAGCAGCTGGTGCCCAAGGAATCTCACTCCGGGAGCTGATGCAATAGTCTTGTGGTGTCAGCGGGTTGTATCTGGCTGTTTCCTGGCAAGCCCATCCTCAGAGATGGGCACCAGGAAGCGATTGCTGCCAATGCAAACAGAAGCTGGGCTGACTGCCACCCAGGCAGGGAGTGAACAAAGGGGCTTGTCAGTAGCACTGGGGGAACGTTGTAGCTGTAGATGGGACAGCGAAATCTGAAAACAAGGGGCAGACACAGGAAGAAATGGAGAAAGAGCAACATATAATAAAAATGAGAGACGTGAAACTAGACAAAGGAGGGATGGAGCAGAAGTTCATCTATGTGTAGCTTCATCTGTTTAAAAGTAGCCCAAAGGTATTAGTTCAATACACAGGGTTCCTTCAATGAAATAAGTAAGCTGACCTAACCCTTGCTCAGAAACCTGCGGAAATAAATTCACTTGTTGCTCTTCCTAAGGAGACTTAGGAGCACTTCAGGATCACAGACAAGCCAAGCGGTTAAGGACCACAGTCAGATTAAGAGAAAACATAGAAGAACAGTCAGCTTGAGACTATCCAAGTCCTTGATATAGAATCTGGTGATAAAGAACATAAGAAATAGACTAGAGGGCCAGACTGCCTGTGACAGGACTATGTCTTTGACAGAGAAACTAGGAAATGTTTTTCAGGGAGAGCCCGACTACTTCTTTCCAGACTGCTCTCCTTATATGTCCCCAGAAGCCACAACTGTTGGGCATGGGACATCAGAGTGTATGTTTCTGCCTGTCCCTGTTAACATCTGTTGTTACAGAACTGCAGGAAGACAGGTTGAGAAAGACCTCTTGAAGTCATCTAATCCAACATGCCCGTCAGAGGGACTATCCTTCCTTCTTCTGCGTTAACATGTCTAATCCTTTTTGTGCCCTCCTACCATGACCTTCCACTATTACAATACCTATGGAAACAAAGTTCAGAAATTCACTGTTATACTTGCTGTGTGAACTGTCTTGTTTTGTCTGTTTTAAACCGTTCTCCTGCTTTTGATGAATTGTCTCTAGTTCTAGAACTGCAGGATTTGATCCAAAAGAGGTCTGTATTTGCCTTCTACACCACTTGCCTGATTCTATAACTCTGAGGATCCTGATATCTCCAAAGTAAAGAGTCCCAGCCCTTTTAGTCTTTTCTCTCCAGGCAGTTTCTCCATCCCCTTAATCTTTTCCACCCAAATCTACCTGAATGCAAACGAAAGGTTTCTGGGTTTTCAATTTTGTACGTTTCTTTCCAATATTGTTAAAAATTCCAGGGGTCTGGGCTGATACACAAAGTCAGCTTTATTATAACTACTTATTTCTGCTGCCATTCTCCAATCGCCTGAGAACCTCGTCCATGAGAAATATTCTAGAAGAGAGTCAAGAATCCTTATGAATTTTGAGCAGAATCATCATAGCTTGCAAACAAATGCTCTGCCTGCAATTCTTTTCTCTCTTCTGAGTCCTTTTTTAAAGTTCAACCTTTGCCAAATCCAGATTTTACTCAATTATAAATATCTCTGTCATCACTGGGAATGTCATTGACAAGGTACAGCCTCTTCTCCTTAACCAAATTATCAAAAAAAAAAAAAAAAAATCTATGGAAGAAGGAGGAGACCTCGGTTAGACAAAAGACATGAGACTAGAGTGAAGACAGGAGGAAGAGAGAGAAGTACAATGAGAAATAGAGAGGACTGAGGAGAAAAGCAGAAATAGGAGTATAGAGTCAAATGCACGGGTGGCTGCAAATAGGAAAAGCACAAAGTCTGGGTCCTTGTGCTAGGGCCTGTGCTTATGTGCCAGAATGACTATCAGGAAAGGGTGTTCTCTCTTCCCTGGGAAACTGTAAGGAAGGCAGGGAAGGTTATAGATGCTAATTGCCCACCGTTTGCAGGTCCTGGAAAGCAGACACCTATCTATAGTGAAGAAAGGCCAGGGATGGACACCAACAGAGCATCTAGTCAGAATAGTTTGCAGATCCTGGGTAGGACTGGCAGATGAACATTCTCTCTCTAGGTGCTATATGACTGTGCAGACACTTTTCTGTTACTGTTTTCCCCTTGAGTTATATATATATATTTAAAATAGCATATCCTCTCAGTTTTTTTTTTTTTTTTTTTTTTTTTTTTTTTTTTTTTTTTGGTGCTCAGTATTGCAGCCAACTTGTCAGGTAATGCTTCATAGTCCACAAAGAGAGTCTTAGAGTCTCAGTGGCGTTATTTAAGCAAGAGGATGTGTTGGTTTTCTGCTAGGCAGCTAGCAGTGTGAGATTGTAGCAAATTCAATACAAGAGGGATAATGTTAACACAGTTAAGCGTGAATTTAGACATGTCACTGTTAATCCCTAGATTAACAAAAGGGAAGGAAATGTGTCAAAATAATAAAGTACCTATTAAAAAGGCTGTAGAGACAGACACTGATCCATAGTTAGCACCGATAGATGACAGAACGTCGTCAGTGAAGCGTGAGCTGTCATCTGGCAATGTTCTGTTCTGCAGAAACCAGATGAGTTAGGGACTTATGTCAGACTCACTGGGGATTTCCAGACATTGGAAGAAAGAAATAAGGAAAGAAAATATGGAAGAAAAATAAAGCAGTATTTTTATTTTTTTTTTAAATCCTCACCTTAATTTGGGATCTTTAGGACTTTCTCCTTTTGTTTCCTCCTCTGCGTCCACAGGGAGAAGCAATGATCCAGCATGATGAAATTGTTGTCCCAGTTGCTGAAGCCCTTTAGGGGAACAAAATGACTCTCTTTAGCTAATACAAGGAAAGAGGATCTCAGAGGAAGACAGGTAGGAACCTCAGAAGTCTAAGACAGCTGGAGAGACTCAGAGGCTAAGTGAAACACAGGGCTTCTCAGGCACTAATCCCATGCTACTGATTTAGTTTATCAGCTAACAGAACATATGTGAATCTCTAGCTAATGTTGCTGCCTAATTTTTGTTAGTGGTTATGCTTTCCAGAGGGGAAAGGAGAGTTTATAACCTGTTTTTTAAAGATGCCCTGGGATGAGCCCACCGCCCCCTCTGGGAAGGTTGTGGGAGAGCTGTGTTAAAACCCAGGGCAGCAGGAGGCAGATGGTGGTTGGAGCCAGTACCTGGGCTCTGCCCAACTTCTGGATGGCACCCTTGGTACCAGGAAGAGTTCAGAAATCACTAAACAAAAAACAAAACAAGCAAACAAAAACAAACAAACAAAAAACCCCCACCACTAACAAAAACCAAAACAGGGTGTGTGGTATTTTTTAAAATTGCCTTATGATTTTGAGCCTCATTCAAGATTTTCCCTATAAGCAGGACCTCTAGGAACTTAGCTGCATGTGTGGCATACAGTATTATACATGCTTGGGCATAAGGTCCATGGTAAAATGAAAGAGGAATCTACCCACCTCTCTTTGGTATGGCTGAAGAAATAACTGCTTGCTGTCCTCTGAAGGTGTCTCTTCCCAGCATTCATTAGTACTTTTCAAACACCTTTCAATTAAATGAAACTTTTTTTCTGATCTCTTACTAAATGTTCTATGAATTTTCTTCTCCTTTTTGTGCATCTATGTTCAAATCTACTTGCACTGTTCAAAATAAGGTTATGTGTCTATTGGTGTTTCCAGGTATAAACTTGATTTCTGATTATTTTTATAGCTTGAGTTCTTAGTTATACTCATCCAAGAGAAACATTTCAAGGATAAAGATGAATTACTTTTAATGTTGCTTCATATTTGTTATGCTGCAGATAATGCTTGTTTTAAGTAAGTGGGAACAGGTGTGTAACAATTGATTAGATTAAATTAAACAAGCAAGTAGGGAATGAAATGCACATGGCTATTTTAAAGAAGAGATATTGTAAACACTAATTAACCAGCTGGAAATCAATAACCACACAAAACTATTCCCTCTTCCCAGTTTTATGAGACTGAAGAAACCCTGATGTTTTCCATCATGACATTGTTATTTATACCTTGCTGTGGTATAAATAAGAGATGCCCATAACCAGTCCAGTCGTGATATGGATACAGCCAGCTAAATTTTCTACCTAGGCCCTTCTGAAATCTTGTAGAGGACTATTAAGCATGAGTAGCACCACTTTGACACTGCCCCTTAATTCCCCACAGAGGGAGTGACTTATCTAAAATGAACCATTTTCAGAACTAATTAGCAAAAAATAATCCTCCTTTCCCCTTCTGGCTAAAATTAAGTCCTTTTATACAAGATAAGGGATCTTCAGCACCTTTCCAGTGCTGCATCATTGTGTAAGACTATTGTAAACTTTGTGTGTACATGAATGAAAAAGACTTAGTAAGAAAAGAAATGAATTTGCAAAATTCTCCAAAGGCCTCAGTATTCATTTCTGCTCTTAGTCTCCGTTAGCATTGACCTTCTTAGTCAATAGATGTGCTTTCTGCAGAAGCACAGACAGACTCTTGAGTTTTGCAACTAAAATATGTTTGGCTTTCTGCTACTACTGCTAGCAGAAGTCAATACAGTGAAGTTAGAACAAACAGCTCCTTTTCAGCTCCTTTTCAGTCTGTCTTGTGCAATCCTGTGCACGGCTACTTACAAAGGTCAGAGCCACATGCTGGCCCGCAAGAAGCAATAAAAGTCCAAGGGTAATGTTGGATGCACAGCAGACATTCTGCCTCATGGGGCTGATTTCCCGAGTCATAGAATGGTTGGGGTTGGAAGGGACCTCTGGAGATCATCTAGTCCAACCCACTCTTCTCTCACCATGCTGGTTAAGGAAGGAGTTTCCTTGTACCCTGTGGAGCAGAGCCTGTGCTGGCTGGGGAGGGGGAACAGGTCCTGCTGCTCAGAAGCTGGTGGCCAGCCCTGTCTGCTTAGCATTTACATTCACGAAGCCTGGCTCTGAGATCATTAAAAATAATAATTTTTTTTTAAAAAGTGTATGAGAAGAGGAGAGAGTTGTAGTCTTCTCATTTTGCCTGTACAAGCACTGGGGAAGGTGTATGAAACAGGTTCCATGTCCATCCCATGCACATCATCTTCAGCTGATCCTGAACCAAGCCTGGGTGTATTTTAGGGACAGGAGCAAGGCATGTCACAGGGTCTGGATGGATGCAAGCTTCTGGATGGATGAGACTGTTCCACTTGACAAAGATAATTAGAAATGCACTGGAACATGGACTGAACTGTGCCCATCCTTCCCTCACCACATCTTCCTACCACCGTCATCTCCTCCCCTTGCTGCTCTGACAGGGAGGTTGTAAAAATCCCAGTCCTGAGGAGAAGGGCTTGAAGGGGCGACAGAGGGACCAGGGAGAAAGAGTCTCTTCTGTCTCCTAGCTTTACAGTTACGGATCTGCAGCTTTTATTTTGGGTTGTAAGCACATGGAGACGTTTAAGTTAAAGACTGGATTTCCTATCACTGGAGCACCTTCAGCAGGGACCTGCACTGCTGCTTTCACAAAGTCTCTGTTCCATCCTCCTTCTACATGTATAGGAGCATTTGTGACAGCGGCTGTAGAAAGTGAGCACCTCGCTATTACTCTTCCACAAGATCCTCATGGAGGTTTGGCTGTTGTTTGATTTAAACATGCATTGTACCTTTGGTGGCTGAGAGTTTATGTAATAAACTCTCAGTTCAGTTCAAAACCTACTTGCTGAAAGATCTGTCTTTTCTGCCATGTTTTATATTAATAATTTACTGGCCCCACTGAACAAAAATAAGTCCTTTGTGGTCTCATTGGAACACTATAAAAGAGAGGCAGCTCCCACCTGCCTCTGCAAAATTTCCTGATATTAGCTATTATTGTTCTGATGTTTCATCACTGATAAGTAGGAGATCTACCAAAGAATGGACATTTAATTAAACTATAAGCAAAGAGGCACTTGGTTGTTGGACACCGCTTGAATTGAATGTCTTCATTAAGATAACTGAAATAGTTACTGACCACTGAATATCAGCTTCACAAATGTTTCTCTCTGTGACATTACCCTGGCACTGTTCTCTTCACATAGCCCAAATGATCTCTCTTCACTATGATGATACTCCAAAAAAAAGATGTTTTCCCAATTCCTTGTGGGCCTAAATACCTAAGTAGTCATGATGAAAGTGAATATGTCCATGATTGCCCTCAGAGGAAGAAAAGTTGCCCACTTAATTCTGGTGATGTCAAAACTATGTGCATAATGGAAACTGGATTGCATTAGTTGATTAATCAAGCATATTTTATTTGTATTGTGCAATGCTCTTTATTTAATGACTACCTCATTAGAAACATCTTTCTGGTAAGGTACAAAATTTGCATTTCTGAGACAATGGAGAGTTTCACCTCCTGAGGTCCAGACTCCATTGAAGTCACTCTTCTGGGAGAGTTTCCACTTTTTATGTTGTGTTGGGAAATTAACTTTGTGCCATCTTGGCCCCATTAAACCAGTGGGAGTTTTGCCTTGGACTACAGTAGAATTAGGATTTTGTGCACTCTACAATAATTGAACTGGAAATTATAGGCGCACAATCTTCTGTCTGCCCTATTAATGAGTTTAACAACTTGCTAGGAGCAAGCTTCTGCAGATAAGGAATCTGTGCAAGTATTTATACAAATCCCGCATGAAGCAAAGCTTCTATGTCTCTAATGAATGAAATTTAATGTACCCATGCTGGGCTCAGTGTTTAGCAGCTTGCTGCCAAACCTTCAGCTGCGCTCAAATGTATTGATATTGTAGGAAGAATGGATAAAATGCTAACATCTAATACACCTTTTTGGTATTACAATTGCAAGCTTGAAAAGCAGGCAATGAAATTAAGGGGAATTTCAGACTTGGTTTCAGTGGAAGCAGAACTGCTTCTATAATTCTCATCCAGCACGGTTTTGTTTGCTTGTTTTCTCTCTCTCAAATATTTTGCATTATCTCCTTTGTACCATCACCTGTAATGGAAGAGACCATCCCAGGCAGAGGACACCATCCTGCTCTGAATAGCAGGCAGTAATCTGTATAGCAATAGGAACTAAGCAAGGACTATTAACATACTTTCTTCCTCCTTCCCTTCACGTTGCTCTATGGGCTGGACTGGTAATCTGAAAATTGAGGGATGTGGGATGAAGACAACAGCAAAAGCCCCACACGACTGCTGCTGCTAGTGCAACACCACTGCTATCCTCTGGGCAGCCTGGGGTTTCTTAGGATCCACCACCAGATGCAACATCCCCTTGTTTCCCCTCAGCTCCTAGCACAGCTATGCTCCTCAGGAGGCAGGGCCACACAGTGGGCAGCTGCCAGTCAGACGCAAAAAATCCTTGTACTTTGCAGGAGGCCAGAGTGCTCTTTCGCTGGCACCTTCTCTCAGCAACACAGTACAGAAATGCTTTGTACAGGTCTTTTGAGCAAGCTGTTAAGGACAGAAGTGTTCAGATAAGTGAACTAGATGCTTTGATTTGCTTCATTGATCAACACAATATGGGTCTCTTTAGCGTCTTTATTATAGCTCCTTAATTGTGCAAGTAAGAATGTTTTCTCAAAAATACCACAAACAAACAAAAAACCCCACACACATAAAAAAACCCCAAACAAAGAAAACCAACCAAACAAAAAAACCCAACTAAACAAAAAAACCACCCAAACAGAATCACAAATTATAATGTTCACAACACACACACACACATATATATATATATATATTCTGTAGGTATTGAAAAACCACAAAAAACCCCAACTGCTTTCTTCAAGAGCAAATCTTGATAAGAAAACTGCAGTCCTCAGCCTGCCATCATCACATGGTGGCCATCAGGGCTCTGACTGGGCCAGCCAGTTAACCAGGCAAGGGTTTACATTAGACATTAGTCAACGATGACACCCAGAATGAAGTGGTAAACACACAACATGTAGAACAGTGCTTCCTTGAACTCTCATTCTCTGCCTTTTCTAGCCAGCATCAGTTAGTCTATTACCATAACTATCACCATCTACTGTTTTTTTCAGGACTGTAAGTACCGAAAATTACATTCATCTTCCTTTGCGAAGTCGAAAGAAAAAAAAATGTCCTCAGGGTATGGAAAGATATGTTATCACCTCTTTGTGCAGAGGTGAGGTGCTGAGAAAGGCCAGAGATGCATATCTCATAGCTTGCTGGTGACTGAGCAATGATGGACAAGTCACTATCTCTGCTCAGGTCCCGCCTTGAGGCCTGAGCCAGCCACAGACTGGAAGTTTGTCAGCACAGTTATGAGCACGTAGTAGAACAGCGACTAGCAAAGAGCTTGTGGTGCTGCTGAAGTGCAAAGAATAGAGAGTGAGTGGGATTTTTCAAGGTGGTTGCAGCAAACTAGAAATTCCCAGGGAAGTTGAGAGGAGGAGGCAGTGTTCACCTTCCCTGACTACTTTGAAAACCGGCCCATGCAGATCGCTCTGCTCCTTGTTTCTTTATTTTGTGCCCTAGGTTGGAAGTCTCGTGGTCTGGTTTCCATCAAGCCTAGTTTATTCCTCTTTTAATAATGTATTCAATGGATAACACATGCCAAAGTATACTTTGTCAGGAAAGTTCACAGAAGTCATCTCAGATGTCTGTGTCTCTTTGCCATCCTGCTGCCAGGCACAGACAGACCCAGGGAGAGCTGGAGTTTGCTAATGAATCTCCACCTCTAATCTGAGAGATAAGCACAGTTGCAGGCACTGGCATTGTTCACACCGATGCATGTAATTTCCAGTCAGAGAAGCTGTTTTCTTCCTAGATTCACAGTCTAGTAAAACAAAGCAGCCAGCGTGGAGAGTGTTAGAAAGCAGAGCAAACACAGCGGTGTTTTAGAAGCTGTCTAATATTTTAAACTGTAAGTGCAGGAGGGCCGTGATGATATTTGAAAATATAATGCTTGGATGCACAGTTAGAAATGCTGTAATCTTGTCAAGACCACAGTGTTTTGGCAGAAAGACCCTGGGTGCCAGTGCACAGGACGACATGGGTTCAGCACCTAATTTACCAGAGCAAGAAGTTAGAGACTAGGGTGAGGAATGGCAGAAGGTGCTCCAGGAAAAGAAGCAACATGACATATCTAATGTCCCTGGAAATGGAAGGAGAAAGCCTTCTCTCAGAGATAACGGGCAGCTTTCACCCCCACCCCGGCTGCCACCTTACTCCGTGATGCATAAGAGCGACACATTTGAGGAGACACACAAGTTACATGGGCCAGAGGTCATGTGCTACTGCTTTGTCTTAAGTCTCCCTGGAATATAGTTTTCCACTACCATCTGCCAGTTGCTGGATTTATACATCTGTCTTTCCCTAAAAGTAACCCCCTCGAAGCCCCCTGACATAAGGATAGATGAAAACTGTGGATCTGAGTGTTCAGGAGCACCAAACTTGAAAACTTTACTCCCTCATTTCAAGCCACATCTTTTTATTTCCTTGTTTTCTCCTGGTTTACTCCTCCTGAAGTGAGCAGGAAGACTTGGTTATAGACTAGCCACAGCAGAAAATGGTAGACTAGCCACAGCAGAAAATGATAAACTATCTATCTAAATGTAAAAGCACTGTTAATCTACAAGCATTTTAATACTACTTAGTGTGACATATTTTTCCCTTGGCTTTGCACATGGAGCCTTGGCACGACGTTCCGACTCTTGACATAGAAACTCCTTACACCACTCTAAATGGGGTTATTCTCTTCCAGCCTCTTAGGTCTCCTTCGTAATCCCCCTAACCTTTGCAGGGGCAGCGGGAAGGATGTTCACATGAGAGCCATCTGTCAGGGTAGATACAAATCCCCGACTGCTCTGGGCCTCAGAGACTGCTCCAGCCTCAAAGACTTCGCTCAGCACTACAACAAACACAGATGGTTTCCCTCTTGGACATGAGACAAATGTGCTGCCTTTCAGGACATGGCAATGATTTTCCTCAAGTACGCCTTCTGTTTAAAAAACATGAACTATCTATATGTCTGAGTCTGTGACAAATGCAACTTGCACCCCTATATGCATATTCTCTTATGTATAAGTGGAAAATGTAGATGTCTAGAATAATTTATCTGAAAAGTTAGACTCAGTGCTGGTTTCAATCTATTGCACTTTTAACCTCCACAATTTCCAAAGACAAGTGTTGATGTACATCAAGCAATCTGATAAAAAAACAGCATTGCAGATTGATCTACTGGTAGAACTGCTCTGGCTGCAAGGTAGTTTATTTCATCAACCATAGCCTGTTTTATACCTATGCCAACATTCACAAAGTGACTAAATGAATAAATTGGTCCTTAAAAGATGCAGTTCCTTAATTCTTCATGTATAAATTTACTTTGGGCATGCACATGCTTGCAGTGGCTTAGAAGTCAGCATAAACGTGGACCAAACTTTCTGTACTGTGAAGCACACTTTCACACAGAAATAAGCAGCAGAGGCTGAAGCTGGGCTTAGGCACATCAGGATAGTGTGAGACATTAGTTTGCTTATCTGAGGGAAATATTATCTCAGACGTAACAACCTGCTACTGCATAGGGAAGCTGCTTGAGGCTGGATTATTAACAGTTTTCAGATGCCTAAGACCTGTTAAAATGAAATCACCCTTCACTTCCACCTTATCAGCACTTCTGAATTAATCTGAAAATAGTGCCAGGGTTTGAAAGTCAAATCTGAACAAACCATAATGTAAGGAGTTGAATACAACCCCCCATAGAACCACAGTGAAACATCTCCATATGTACCTTTCATTGTATACTAGTTTTTAATGCCTTTCATGGTCTTCTGCAGTAGATATGGAATATGCAGAAGTGACAGCTATGTCGTCTTTAGGACAATGAGCCTCTTGGTACTGATAATCTGATTTCTTAATCTGAGATTTGATTTTCGTCTTCAGTTTGACCAGATTCAAACCAAGTTAACGGTCAGGAAAATTACAGCTGGAAAGTAGTCTTTACTAGTTACCACAGTGAGGAAAAGCCAGCTGTGCTTGCATTGCAAAACCAACAGTAGACCTACTATCAACCAGCAAGCATAACGTCAAGGGGCACCAAGCATCTCTCAAGAAACCACTTTCTTGTGCTGTGCTGAAAAGTTTCAGTAAGCTAACTTTTTGGTATAGAAAAAGAAAGTTTAAACAGGAAAAAACTACCAAAGGAAGGCTGACCTCTCACTGCGCTTCAGGCTTCTGAAAATTTGATGTGTGAATTACAAACCAAGCCAGAAACAAACACAAAAATAACAAAGGCATCAGCAGCTAATGGTTATATCTACATACAACACATATGTGTGTGTATATGTATATATGTTTTGTATGCATATATGTACATATATGTGTCCGTATGTGTTTGTGTATTTATCTGGTTTCTCTTAGATTGTCTCTTCCTTTCCCATCTGTCTTCCAAAGCACTAGCCTGGAAACTTTTAAACATGTGCTTATCTTTAATTACATGAGTAGTTCCCCAAGTGCTGATGGGAATACTCGTGTACAAGAGAAGAGGGTTAAAGTGCAGATTTATTACAGACTCAGACTATTTTCCAGGCTGTGTTTGTGAAATAAGTGAACAGGAAGGATTAGAAAGCCGGAAGGGGTCCCAACCCTCTTACAAACAGGACAACAACTGTAAACATTTAAAAGATCAGATTTGGGACCAAATCCTCTGTCACACTGGTAATGTGACAGCCCCTCTGGAAAGGCTGAGATACAGCTCCTGCCGCAGTAAAATGCTTCATAGTACCTGACAAATATAGAGGGTGACTAGGGCTGGATGTGTGATATTGCTGAGTGTGATAGGCCACTTTCCTCATGAGTAAAGCTGTTCTGTAAAATTCCCAAAGCATCCTGGGGATCTGGCAACTAGAACAGGAAATGATTTTTCTCGTCCTCAGGGAATTTTCCCAGTGCTATAAATGACTGACTGACTTTTTCAATCAGGACAAAGTGTAAAAAGGCAATCCTGGGCTGATTTTTCGAAATATATTTCTCATTTGAGTGTTTTGTTTCATCAGTCTATTTTTCAGTGATCTCATTCTGATTTTTCTGAGTTCATAGGAAAATATGAAATAACTTGTCTTTCTAAGTAAAAGGCATTCCAGTGTAAAAATAGAGGTTTAAAAAAAAATTAAAATTCACTGCAACAGAGAGGTCTTGACAACATTGAAAGTAAAATCAAAGTTATAGGAAAATGGGAAACTCATCNGATTTTGTTTGTTTGTTTTCAGTTAGAAATCTTGCCAAAAAAATATTAGTGTACTTAGGAGCCTACGCCTCATTTTTCCAGAGCGATTTAAGTGTTTATGAGCTTGCTTTTAAAAAAAGGTTCTCTGAGACACGTAGCTCTGTGAGGTAGTGAACGTGCTTGTCTCTCACAGACATTGATGGGGAAAGCTCACAGTTCTTCCAGGTGGTGTCTTTAGAGCATTTAACGTGCTTGGCACTTTGCAAAACCACACCTGAAACAAACAGGATCCAAGGGTGCAGCACACTTTGCTGGGCTGGGAATGAGCACTTTGCCCCTTTGGGCCTCCTGTACGACATATTTATGAAAGAAACCTTGAATGATTTAAAGAATGCAGTGCACGCCGGTGATGTTGAATTTCAGTCGCTGAGTGGGGGAAAAAAGGAGGCGATATAACCACAACTGTGAGCAGTCACAGTTTTAAAAAATGTTTTAATAAAGGGACATAGACAAAGGCATTTTTGTTGCAGATGAATACTAAGAGAGGGGCAGTGTCCAGTCCCACCACTGAGTAGAGTGTTTCACCCAGAGCTTTTCCAACATCAGGCATTTTTCCCTCAGTTGAAATAACAGCTCCATCCAAAGGCATGGGCTAAAATAGGAGAGACTGGTCTCTACTGGCAGACAACTAGCAGCCACAGAAGACTCCCTACCTGGCCCCATAAATACCAAGCTTGTATAACTAGTTGTGGCCAGATACATACACAAACACCGCAGTCATTGCTGAACCTTAGCTCTGGAGACGGTGTCCATCACTTTTAGTGCTTGTGGTGCTGCTCCTAGACACATGCCCTGCCTCCTCGCTCCACTTTTATCCTCAGCTCTCCCCTGGGTCCCAGACGGCATCAACCTCGCTCCCTCCCCTTGCCATTTTCCTCACTCCTCTTGACACGGCGGCTGCAGCTCGCCCTTCGGCTCTTTGCTGAAGCTTTCGCATCCTCCCCTGCTTCTCTGAGAGCAGCAGCTTCTGTGACTCTGGGTCATTGGGCGGGAAAGATGCCTTTGCCTTGAGGCGCTGCCCGTCTCCCCCCGTCCTGTTCCCTTGTCTTCGGCCTCAGCAACTCGCCGAAGAGGAAGGAAACAGGGTGACAAGCCACCGACGCGGCTCGGGAACGGTGATGCTCTGCCCCAGCACCCCGGAGGACGCCTGAGCGCCACGTTGCCATAGCGACGGCTCCCGCGCCTCCCTAGATAAGGCGGGAGCATCAGCTGCAGCCCCAGCTCCAGAAAGGTCCTGCTCCAGCCGAATCGCACCCTCCCCACCGCCTCACACCGCTTCGTAAGTACTTCATCAACACGCTTCCCTCCGCCTGGCTGCCTTTTCTTCTTTTTTTTTTTTTTTTTTAAATTTATTTCTTTAACAGCCACCACCACCAAGGCAAATCACCCATGTGGACCAGAAGGAAAGGGAAAGCCCCACTCTGTGGGGAGGGGGCTTGGGGATGGTCTCACGCGTGGAAAGCTGGGATGTGATCCCACTGAGGTGGGAATGCAGGGATGGGGTCATGGGGACGAGAGTCCTTTGGAGAGAACTGCTTCAACTAACTTTAACTGCTGGGACCATTCACAAGTAGATAATACAAGCCAGCAGAGTGGGAGCTGGTATCAGGACTTTTTATCTCACTACAAAGGGTTGGCATGTGGGAGGGTTAGTTTGTACCTCAATTAAATAATTAAGGGAGACTTTGTATTTTTTTATTACCTCCAAAGACAAATACTTACTGATCAGGATGTGTGCAAATGTATCTTAAATTTTTTTTCCATCAAACAAAGTTTACCTCTTGTTTATTTTTGTGCTTTGTTTTGTTTTGCTGGAGTTTTTGTTTGTGTGTTTTTGTTTTGTTTGGGGTTTTTTACAAGTTTATGGGAGGTCGTGGGAGTCAGTCCACAGCACAACCAGGGTTTTGAAGTAGCCCCCAGAAGCGCACTGTCTGTGAGAGGAAGCTGCTCCCAGACAATTCCATGGGATTTCTGCATCCACACAATTAGTAGCAAAAGTTTCGGGTGGAGGGAGGCACCCGGATCAAGCTTTCAAATATCTAAGTGTTTCCTAAGAAGTTTTAAGTATGCTTTAAAAAAATAAAAATCAGACTAATCTGACAAGAATGCCTGGAGCCTAGTGCCCAAGTAATTGAAGAAGAAACTGTTGAACAGCATGGGGCTGTTTTCTGTATCCTGGAAGACATTGCTCCAATACAGCAATGTTAAACAAGTAGTGAAATGTGTAGTGAAAAGTTTGGAATGCAAAGCAGAAACACACAGAGTCTATTTTTAGGGCATGTATTTCCCACTCTGACTGCAGCAGACAAGTTGTTCGCAAGCTTTGTTCACAAGATTTGCCCAGAAATTCATTGTAAAGGTGCTGGGATAGGACGGGGGTACGAGCAAAAGTGCCTGTTGTCTGCTAAAGGACCCAGGGTTGCCTGCTGAGTGCAGCCAGAAGGAGCTGAACAGAGTCAGGTGTGGTACCGTTCCCCTTGGCCCCTGAGATGTTTCAGATGAGCTCTGTGGTGGGAAGCTGGGTGCAAGACGCCTGCATGCAGATTATAGTATCTTATTCCTTCTTTACACCTTTGTAAATTACTTTGTGCAAATAAGGACATGTGATAGAAGGAAGGACAAGTCTGTCTCTGCCTCCCATGTAGGTTTAGGGAGGGAAGAGAAGAGCAGGCAAGGCTGCTGGGAACCTGCCCATCCCTCTTTGCTCACCCCAGGGCCCCAGCTGCCTCCATTTCTGCTCTCGAACTTGCCTTCTTCCTGAAAACAGGGAGCTGGACTCAAACAAGAGCTAGGACAAGCTTATATCAGGAGGATAATTCATCCCAGGCTGCCCACAATCTGTTTCAGCTTTTCAGACCCCTTGCAACAAATGCCATTAGAAGAAAAGCAAGGAGTGAGACACAACTTTCACCAGCCCTTTGACAAGGAATATGTAACCTTGCACTGCAGTGATCTGACTGCCCCCAGAATTATATCATGTTGTTCATGGCAAGTATATATTCTTACGAAGTGCTCTGGATCCAGAAGAAGATAGGTGTACAGTGTCATACAGGCTTCTGCAGCAACATTATTATCAACCTACAAGAAACTGCCTGCTGCCATCCAACAAGGATGCTCTCAAGAGTACACTTATTTATGTAGCATCCTTGTCAACATGCCAATGTTGTGGTTTGAGGTTTTTTTGGTTGTTNTTTTTTCTATTATATGATTATGCATGTCCTGCAACGTAGTGTGTGTTTTTTCTTGGGAATTTTGTCGATTGTGGAAACAAAACATTCCCTTGAACAACAACAAAAATCCACATACTTGTGGACAGCACCGCATGGAATACTGAAGTCCCCAGAAGCACAGTTTGTGGAGACCTTACAAACGGCTAGTTCACAAATTCTAAGTATTCAACATACAAGGGAATGACATGTGTGTCTCACAAGTCATGCCCTTAATGTACAATGGTGAGGCCTACTGACATCGATGCCCATTTGGCCCCTGTAAACTTGAATAAGAATTGCAGATCAGAAATTCATTTTTCCATCTTATAGGTAAGAATGAATGCCTACCCATAACTTCTTTGAGCACTGTGTTGTGCCTTGAGGCTGGGTACAAATATATATAGGTACCTAATTTCCATGTAGCTGCATAGCACCCACAATCATTCAAATCCTGAGAGCAGGCAAGAAGTGCAGGTTTAACTTTCCCCTAATCCAAAGCCATTTCTGTGTCTGGTTCAGGATCAAATGAAAGAAGTCCAGCTCTTTAGTTTTGTTCTCAAAGCTTTAGTTTTCTACCTTTCAAGACGGATTTCTCTCATGAGATTTCAAGTTGGTTTAGATGTCACATGATCAGATGGCCTCAACAGATTCACATTATTTTGGTAGAAATATGTGAGAGTAGCTTTGCTGAATAATCCCTAAACTCTAGCCTGATTGAGACAAATATGTACATTAAACCAAACACACACTAAAACAGGAAACCAAAACTAATTTATTTGTCCATCTCTAGACAAAATATTTTTACCTAATGCAAGAATAGAACTGGATGTAATGGTGGACTTCTTGATGAAGCCCCACAATTTAAGCAAAGAAAGAATTCTATTATTTGGATGAATGTGTGTTTTAAGACTATTTTAGTGAGTGGTGGGAGCTGTACATCTACTTTCTCTGAATAGCTTTATACAGGCATTTTAACCAAGCCTGTACAGCAACTGAGAAATATTAAACAAGTCAACAACTATTAGAGTGTGCTTTAAGCTACCTTGAAATCCATCAGTACCAAAGGCGATATCTAGAAAGTGAAAAGTTCAGATATTTGCTATCTGAATCGCCATCTCCTACAAAGGAGTCCTGCTGTTACATGACAGTGATTTAGCATGAGGACTAGTCCACATGAGATTGAAGTAGCTTTTACTTTTACCTGCACTTTTCAGTCTGCCTTGTCATTCCTTGCTCTTCTCTGCCTGTAAGTAGAGCCAACTCTATTGAATGCCAAACACTTTTACAAGTAGCAAATGCAAAACCATGTAGGCAAAGGTAGAACTAGTCTCTACCTGTAGGGAAGCATTTAAGGTGTCTCTATCAGCTCTGTCTTTTCCCAAAAGAGACTCCAGGCGACTCCTTTAGGCTCTGCAGGGGTGTGGTACAGCCTAGCTGCACTGTACCAAATTCTCAGGCTAAATGGCTATTGAATATAGAACAATCTATATCCATTTCAGGAAGTGTCTCATGCTGAGTGTGATTTAGAGCTCCACTGTAACCACTACAGTTGCACAAAGGATGAATGTGGCTCGTTATGTCAAGAGATATCACAGAGCACAAGAAAAAAACCCAACTTACTCCATCACGTAAATAGCAAGCATTCATTACCTACCAAGGTGACTGACAGCAGCAGAGAGCACAAACCGTGCTTGCATGGAGGCTGCTAGGAAAAGAGTTGCACTTAACACAGGAAAAATCCGAGAATGTGCTTGCGTTTGTAAACACATTTAATGACTTCATACAGTCCCCATAGCAGAGTCTTCCTTCCCACGTGAAACGGTACTGGGGAATCTGTTTCTTTAGTGGTGGAAATTGATTTTAGTGGTTTGGGAAAGCACCATTACAATGCTCACATACATCACCTTGCCTTTGAACAAAAGGTCTGTGTGTGATGCACAGCGACAGGGTGTAACAGCACTCATAGTTTCGCATATCATATGCAATATATATACACCCAAGACACATTTCAGTAATCTTTCTCTTTTTATTCTTTTGTCACACAGACTGTCACAATGTGCAGTTCGGAAACACTTTTGTAAGCAAGGCAATGCTGGCTGCAGGGCAAACTTAATTTTTTTAAAAAGGGGAGAGTGTCAGAAGCTAGGCTGTAAAGCTATATTTTAAAGCACTGAAGATGCCGAGGGCTTGACATCTGTGACTATGAAAATGTGAAGACAGATCTAAGAGATTTATTTTAGAATACTGTTTTTTCAAACTACTCTATTAAGAAAAAATCATTAAGGAAGTCTCTCATAATCTGCATATACCAGTCCTACATTAAGTGTGTACAATGCTTATTATTTTATTAGGTGAAAATAAAAGAAAAGTTAATAATATTTTATAAAGAATTTGCAGTCAGTATAATTGGCTACCAATTTTACATTTAAATTTTACTATCTATTCTCAGCTCTTTCGCCTCAAGACCTGTTCAAAACAAGTCCATAGTGTCTTAAATGGTATCACTGATTTTACTGAAAACTTTCTAAACAGAGCACCCTTCAGAAAAGAGCATTTTCCTTGCAATCATAATATTTAGCCAGTGTGCCTTAATCAAATCCAATAAAAATCAAATGGCACTGAAGAAAAAAAAACCTCCCTCAAATCACAAAATGCAGTGTGAGCCTTCATATGGTCAGATAATAATTTGTTGGTTTAAATAAAATTACGACTGCTTCATTTTAAGCCATAGCTATAGCTTGTTTATACAGTGGATAAGCAGAGCAAGCATACCATGCTAAGGTGCATTCAAAGATTTCTTTATGCAGGGTCTTTCCAAGTGGAAGATTATTTTTTTCTGTAAATTCAAGCAAAGTCTCCAGGCAGTATAATCCTTTAGTACAGATGCAAGGCTGGACAGGGACAGTTCTGCAGTGAACAGCGGGAGGTCAAAGCCCTTATCCAAGCCTGATTCAGTAAAGTATTTATGAATCCATAGAATTTTACAAATTTTCGTGAATTTTGAATGCTGAAGGGTATAGCAGTTAAGCCCATATGTACATTATGAGTCAATGTTCCTGACCTTTATTACTGTCCGCCAGTGTTGCTTCACTTACTTTGAAGTCCCTGGAGTTCAGGACATGTTTTTCCATCCCCTGAAGAATTAGCTCAGTGCACGATTATAAGTGTGACCTTTCATATTTTGTTTGGCAAGTATTTATGTGACTGGATTTTGCTTGAGGATTAATTGTTCTTTTATAGATGCAAGTTTAGTCATAGAAATGAGGTTAACTCCCCTACCGTTCTGTTTCTTGTTAACAACCACTGCAATTTACAGATAAATAAGTAATTACCTCCAGCAAGGTTAAAACAAACAACCACATTACAGTTTTCTATTTTCCAGTCTGCCTTTTCACTGTTTTTCTCCAGCTGCCTTTTCTTTTACCTTTCTCTTTATTTACCTTTTCTTCTCCATCTCCCCTCTATTTCTCTGTTTTTCCCAATTCCTCCTTTCTTTTACTATTTGTGTTGTCTTCTGTTGTTTGGGGGTTTGTTTTGTTTTGTTTTGTTTTGGTTTTTTTAATCTTCCTCTTTGCCTTCCTCCTCCCTATGAGGCAGTCACAGTCTGTTCTTGTTCCCTGGAAATGGAGAACAGAGGTTGTAAGAGACTTTGCCAGCTGTTGCTGGCTGAGGGGAGATATCCAGATCACTCAGATCCCACCTTCAGGTTGAAGTTTTTTTCCTTTCACATTGCTCTGTCATTCTGAAAAGTTTCTGCTAAGCAACTGTAGAGATGATCAGCAGTAAAAGAAGGGTCTAATTTCCTTCTTCCTGTGATGGCCCCAGGGTGACAGAGCTTGGGGGTATTCAGTGGTATCCAGGCTCTCTTAGAAGAGCTGGACTTGTAAGACTGACTCAACAGCATTCATAATTAAAATTGTATTATACGATAAACGCCAAATACGAACCTTAGTTTACAGCTGAGAAAAAACAGAACAGAAAACCAGAACAAAACATCCTATTTCCCAGCATTTACATAGCGTATATGATAGCACTTTCTGTATGATCAAAGCCTGTATTCTTCTGCAGAGCCAATGCATTTCCCATGCTACTGTGGGTTATTTACAGGAAGGTAGGTGGAAAAAGCGGGGTATTGCGTGTTCACCAAGGCAGTGAATAAATGCATCTCTTAGCACGCGTGAGCAAAATCAGGCCAGTGACTGCCTGTCAGAAAGCAGCTGGAAGACAAGAATTTCTCATAATCTGGCTAGCAAGTGGATCTATAACACCAATATGTCTCTTCTATGTCATGCTTCTTTTTTTTTTTTTTTTTTTTTTTTTTTTGGTGTAGTAGTTTCAAAGGGGGAGAAAAACCTGTTTTGATGATGTCAACAGAATGTGTTCAGCCACTTGATATCCCAGAAGACAGACTGGACAAGCGAGATTCACACTGTAATCATTTAGGTAAGTGTTATTAGATGATGTCATTGCAGTAATTAGAGAGGTGTTGTCTTCACACCATTAGGTCCTGTCCAGTGTCCGTTTTTCCCCTCCAGCAACACAACTGAGCCCTCATGAAACCCAATAGATTGCGCCTTCTGCTGACACTTCTGATGCCAGATGGAAAGACAGAGTATTTTTCCCGCGTATAAATACTAGCCGAAGCTCTAGCCCAAAACTAATTGAAGAGGAGAAAGGAAAAAGAGTCAATGTTCTTTTCCTTGGTGGAAAAAGTAGAGTAGTTCCTTTATTTATACCACAATAAACTGGAAGCTACGATATAGCTGAGCCTTCCCTGAACATCTTTCCGTGTACAATTTCAGTAAAAGATTTCAAACGCTCCTTTTGCCTCCACTGGGGTGACTTTCTAAACACTTTTTCTCTTTCATTGTCAATCTGTTTCCTCTCTTGAACCTCTTTCATACATCACTTTTGCACTGAGAGTACCAGAGGCATCTTTGCTCCGCTACACTCCTAAATACCAGACTTCATACTTGATAGATGTGATTTTTGCATATTCATGGTCTTTGCCTCTGCTTCAAATGCTATTACTTCACTCCTGCTTGCAAAATTGTCATGAAGATTTAGCAACCCAGAAACAAAAACCTATTTATTTGTTGTTACCCTTGTGATGGCAATAACGAAACTCAAATTCAATTTCACTCGCTTGTCAAAAAGAAAAAAAAAGTCTCACTGCAGGCAAGCACAATTTTATAAACTTTGTTTTGTTTATCTAGTCTGCAAGGAAGGTAATCTAGTTCTGCCTCTGCTACAAGGCATTTCCAGCCAAGGGCATCACTTCTATGATTGCTGGCATACCAAACATAATTGTTCCATAAAATTACTTATTTAAATAAGTACAGAGCATGTACCATCCTGCAGTCAGGAAAGTGAGGTAGCAGAAGGTTAAATGAGCTCATTAGGACCACGCAGAAAGCCTGTGAGGGCCAGAAAAAGACCTCACATATTCCAGGGACTTCACCTGGTGGTTGTCTTTCCCATGTCTACTTGCAGGCTTGCAGACATACGGCTGCCTCGAATGGACTGACAGAGCCTGAAATAAAGTCCTGTTATACCCAAGTCTTCAGTCAGGGGTTGGGTGGGGGTAGGGGACCCTGCTGAAGCCAAACAAGAAGCTATTAATAAATTAAAGCATTGGTTTGCATGATGATACTAATGACAGGCTAAATTCAATATTTTCTGCTTGCATAAGCACCCAAAAATGCAGATCCTTACAGAAAAACCGTGCTGACCATCTGAGTCATCTGAGTCAAGGCTTGTTTCAAGAAAAAAACAAAAATCCGGTGTAATGTTACGTAAATCAAAAGAGAATACCTTCTGCTCAGCGGCTCTGGAAATAAAGCCAACTCTTGAAAGTAACAGTATACCGGCTCAGTTCACCAACACCTCAGGCTGACCCCACACACATAAATCTTTCCTTCACAGAAATGCCCTTGTAACTCTTGAAGACAGCCCACACAGTTAGTGCTGGATGAAACAGGTATGGCCACAGAACCTCTGTGCTTGATGGTGCAGCCTTCCCTATGCCATGGAACACACAGCTGCCCACAGCCCTCACCCTCTGCTTTGTGTCTACCACCTACAAAGCAGAAGTACCACCTAAGTCACTTGACTCCCACGTAGTATGGCACAGAGGCCTTTTGTACTGACTATTTAAGAGATGTGTATCCACAGGCGTTTTAATCTATCTGAACGAAAGAAGTATTATTAAAGCTTTTCTTTTCACAATCTGGTTTATTATTTCCCTTCAGTTTCAGTATGTATTCATTTTTATTTTTTTTCACCCCCAGAGGATCTTTCAGAGCAGCTGATTAAGAGCTGTGACCTCAAAAAGAAACCAAGAAAAGGTAAAACTATCCAGGCTTCCCAAAACACTGAACAGGAGCAAAAAAAGCCAAGGAGAAAAGACACACCGGCTTTACACACCCCACCACCCCTAACAGGTGAGAAATGCATCTCTTGACTTCAAAATCCCAATTCAGCTGAGGGGCCTGAATCTGCGCAAAGGTCCAGAGACCTTCGTTCACTTATGTCCCCTTGGAGGTGGGCAAGAACACAGCTCCACGCCATGTGCACCTGGGAAGGCAGGCAAACAGAGAGCCTGAATTTCTCAAAGGCATTCCCCGTTAGATGAACGATTTTCTCACAGGGTCTGGGAATACCAATGTGAGTGGGTACGTGCTCCTGAAAAACATGTTCCCTTGGAGCTTGTAGTCGTAATGCCTTTACATAAATAATTGTGTGTGCTTATCTCTACCTGCTGAGAGTTCAGAGGAGGGCAACAAAGCTGGTCAGGGGTCTGGAGCACAAGTCTGATGAGGAGCGGCTGAGGGAACTGGGGCTGTTCAGCCTGGAGAAAAGGAGCTGAGGGGAGACCTGATCGCTGTCTACAGCTGCCTGAAAGGAGGTTGTAGCATGGAGGGTATTGGTCTCTTCTCCCAAGTAGCAAGTGATAGGACGAGAAGAAATGGCCTCAAGTTGCGCCAAGGGAGGTTTAGATTGGATTTTAGGAAAAAAATTCTTTGCAAAAAGAGTTGTGAAGCACTGGAACAGGCTGCCCAGGGAAGTGGTGGAGTCACCATCCCTGGAGGTGATTAAAAGACGTGTAGATGAAGTTCTGAGGGACATGGTTTAATGCCTGAGTTAGGTTAAAGGTTGGAGTCAATGATCTTGAGGTCTCTTCTAACCAAAATGACTCTACGTTTCTACGCTAGATGCCCAGATTAGATCTGGTCCAAAATCAAAAAGGATCCAGCTCAGCCCCTGCACTTTCTTGTGCAATATGTACCCAGCGCTCAAGAGGGGGCCGAGCAGGTTTAAGGCTGGGGGGAGGTGGGAGAGGCACACAAGTCAGCTGTGAGTTGCTCCTCCTTGAAATCACAGGACTCTTGAGTTTATGGGGACTCTGGCAAAGGGCTGGTGTTTTTGGAAGCCAGAAACCACTGAAGCAACACAGGGCTCCTTGCAGGATGCTCCCTGCTGCTGTGCATCTACAGACCTCTGAAGTTTAAGAGCCAAATGCCACCAACCTGGGGAAGGGAAGAACAAGCAGGAGACTGCCACTGAAACCTGACGATCTTCCAAGACAGTCAGCAGGAATAAATGTTTGTCGCTTCTCTCTGCTAACAAGCACTGCTTGTTGCGTTCTCTGGGGAGAAAATTTTGCTCTTGTATCCACTGCATTGAGGAGTTCTTCCCATGCTGCACATACACGGAGGAGTTAGACTGTAACTACTTGCATGGTCCTCTGCATACCCACAAAAATTCACCAAGTCAAAACCAAGCAGCTGGGGTTTTTCCAGTGTTTGTAATCCAGACATGGATGTTTGACTTCATTCACCTCTCCCATGTATCTGCCCCTCAGCAATTCTTTTTTAAGGAAGAGCGGCTCAGAGGCTGGAGAAGTGCATTTTGTGCCCACAGTAGCCATATCGTAAAGAAAACAGAACTTCACTAGTTTAAATAGGCCATTTCTGTGTGGTCACATTGCTCCCATGCAGAGGCTTGAATATCTGTATGATTAAACTACTTTGACAAGATGTCTAAGTTTCTGCAATAGAAGACTGCACACACCTTTACCATGATTTCTGATGGGCTGCAGTTTAGTCCATTAAGTACAACTAGAAACCAGGTGGCCTGATAATATCATTGTCTAAAGCCTGTATGATATAATTGACTTGGAGGAGATCTATACCACTGCAGAACCTGAAGAGTAGGTACAGCATGCAGAACAGATCATCTACTCATGCAGCCTTACTTCAGAGTAGGATGGGAAAGTTATACACGTGCAAATTTCTTCCATGTGAACAAGGCTAAAGTGGCTGTTTTTTTTCTTTTTTCTTTTTTTTTTTCTTGCCTACAGACATACTTTCAGACTTTTCTGATAACCTGCTGAAAAGATACGGTATCACAGAGAAGCCACAGAAAGAGAGAGTGAGTACAGGGTCTCAGATCACCGGACTGGAGCAGAAAAAGCCCAGGAGAAAAGATACACCTGCAATACACATTCCACCCTTGATAATAGGTAAGAAACTTAGGTAAAGGTGCTCTGAAGAGGAAGCAAAATGTGGCTACTGTCAGAGGTATGCTTGGGAGGAGGCTGGAAGGAGGTTGTTCTGCCCAGTGTACTTAGCAGTTCCTGCTGAACTGGACCTACTTGGTCAAGGTATATAATACCAGTAGTGGCTCATGGAAAGTCTTTTCCTTATTCCCTACTCATGCTTTTGGGATAGAAGGGAAGGGGAGTAAGAGAAGACACTAAGTCACTTGGTTTTCTCTTGGAAACATGATTCTACTTTTGTGAAGGGCCAACTACTACCTTGCTTTTCAAATTGAGCACATACAAAGTTTTAGGTCACCAGCACTAACATAGCTTACACTGCCTCAAACAACCTGGAGTAAACTTGACCTGATTAACCTTCTCTTAACTCCACAGTCCCTGACATGCACTGAGAAAACCAAGCTGTGATGAACTCACTAATAGCACCTTAAAGACAGTTCTGTGCTTCTGGCATAATATGCAGCGGAGCAGCTAATTTTCTTGGTGATCATATGAAGTGAGTCAGCCATGTTTTGGTCCTAAGACCCTTTGTTTGTTGAGTTTCCTATATTCCTCTACCACAGAAGAGCCTCAATCCATCAATACTTCTGAACATCTTTGAAGATGTGCAGCACTGTATAAGTGTTACTTACTAGTGCTAGCTAAAGATGCAGGAAATAGTGCAAGTTTGCATGCTATGTACTGGCCCTTTCCAGATCATGGGATGGAAGAAAAAATGAACAAACGAATGAATGAAAAAGAAACAAAACAAACCCCATATTCAAAACCAGTGTCAAAACTGGAAAACACAGTTCCTTCAGAAATCTCTCGTATCAACCAGTTCTGCAGTGGGCTGGCACTACTGAGCAGTGAGGCACACTAGATGAAGAGGTCTTGAGACAGATACTTTGGTGATGAGTGACCAAGCAACAGCAGCTCAGTACCTCAAGCACCTCAGCTTCAGGTACACTTTTAATGGAATTTCCAGTACACCTAATAATTTTAAGGTGTGCAAACAGCTTCATCAATCCAAATAGGCACTTCTGTTTGTAGACATCTCCTTTCTTTGTGAATCTGAGCCTTCATAACTGACTTAAATGTGTATGAATTTTTATCATGTAATCAGTATGGGGCTCTCAAAAGCAGAGAGGAGTATGACTAAGTTTGCAGGATCACAGCAGCAAACGTGGTGAATATTAGTGCCTTGCATATCGATCTGCCTAAGGAAAACACATTTTTTATTTTCTCATTGAACTAAATAGTCCGAAAGGCTTTTGGCATCAGAGCTGCTGTGAGTCGCTGGAAACCTGGTCCAATCATTTGCTGGGGGAAATGAAACTTATCATACAACTTCTGAGCCCAACTGCAAATGCTCCACTTTGAAATATTTATTATAGAGCACTGATAATAAACTGCTTATATAATTGCTGGAGGAAATTACCTGACATGTCACATGACAAATAAATTAAGTGGGAAACAATCGTACTGTTTTAGGGATTGATTCAGAAACAGAAGCAGAGACAAAATTTATCAAACCATTGGTAACAAATATTAGTTTGGTGTATTATACTTGAAGCCAACCCTTCCTATGGACCTTGGAGAAGAGATGAGGCATTATTTTGGTCAGTTTAAAAACACTCCCAATAAAAGTTGCCTTTGGCCATTTGTAGTATTTTTGAAGATGCTGTGCGTCCTTTGCACTTCAGGGTATACGCAGAGAAGGAGAATCTGAAAGTGGAGCACGTTTGACAGAAATCAAAGGTGAAACATGTGACAGTGAAGCTGAGAGACTTGACTGTTGTTTGGTTTAAATGTAATTGCCAGTTAAGAGAATGCAGCAAGGGTGAATTATTTCCTTGACCTGTCTCAACAACACTCTGGTTGTATTAGCATCTAGTCACTACTCCATGTTTTGACCTTAGTTTTAACTAGCTCAAGCAGGCACTTAAAAGAGAAATAAGAATCATTGTAAGGGACCTCCCGTCTCCCATGAAGACTTCCTCTTTAACCTTTAATAACTTTCAAAGTGAAAAGAAGCTAATACAAGTTACACGGTAACAGAAACATGTTATAATCCCCAAATGATTTGGTCATCAAAACCAAAAATGGAAGAGCACAAAAAAGAAAAGCACAGTGACCTTCAAACATGTGACAAAATTCGAACTGTGTGTGTTTGCTGTTGCAGAATGATAAAAACTAATGCATTTTTCAGCTATTTGCAACTATACCCCTGATGACACTTTCTTGCCCACTGGTGACACCACCTTCCAGCACTCAGCATGGATTCAGAGCAGCCTGTTAGATGCTGCCTCTCCCCGCAGACAGCTTTTCCAGATCCTATATTCTGGGTCCATTTTCCAGTGATTGACCTCCTGTGGCGGACTTCTGTCTGTACCAGGGGCAAAGGATGGGTTTGAACGCTTGAATTTCATTCCCTCCGTACTCTAAGGACACATATTTCCTTTTCGAGATACATACCAACACGCAGCGTTCAGCTGGTTGGAATTCGCCAGCGGTGGCTCTATGACTTGCTATGAAAAAGTGACTCATTGTGGCTGTGGGCTGGTCCAATATTTACTACTTGTTTACTTTCAGGGTTATCCCATCAGGTAGCAGACAGAGCACAAACAAACGGCGCTCTTGCGGAACTGCTGTGCAAAATAGAACCTGAATTATAGACTTGGAGACCTGAGAAGACCCAGCAGGGCTCCGTGCGCTAGATAAATATAGAATAGCCTTCCGGTCCCTGTCTCCTTGTTATTGGCATTGCTGCCGTAAGTGGCACATTCAGTGCTGTGTGTATCCCTTGCGATCTGTTAATGAGGATTGTCCCCACTTCAAACATTTTCCCTTTAGATCCCTCCCAAACACCACTTTCAGATGCCAGTTCAAAAAAACACCATGTAATTGTTTGTAGTAACAGAGCTTAATTACTAGATTATCTTTTCAAGCAGCTGTCCACACAAATAGCTTTGTTGCAAATGTAGATAAAATAGCAGCTGTGTTATTTCTCTCTATTTCGACCAGCCGGTTATGAGCTCTCTAGGATGGTCCTTCTTGGGTGGCCAGAGAGATTTTCTATCGCAAATAAAAGCAAGTCAAACAGACCATAACAAGTGATGAAAATTCATGTATCTACAGGACAGCACATGATCCAAGTGAGAAGTAGAATCAGATTTACACCTTGCAAACATCCAATGGAGCTGCTAAATTAGAATCTAAATGTTACTGTCTGCAGGAACCCACGGCTACCTGTTGTCTGCAGAAGGAGACTAAAGAAATCAGTCCTTAGCCAGTTTAAATGTCTAAGCCTGGGCATCACAAAGTTCTCCCATACAAGGGTCTGACTGAATGTATTCAACCTTCAAACTCCTACTGAAGTGGCACAAATAGCATTGTGCCATGTGTGTACAAATAAGCCATGAGTAGAGGTCTCCATCAATGGCCAGTTCCCCTTCAGTCAGCCAACACTTTGGCTTTCTGAAGGGGTTAGACCAGGAGACAAAATATAATCATGCTTCTAATGTTTGTTTTTTTTTCCTCTCACATGACAGTAAATGATTTGAATCTGATCCAAAACCCATACCCAGCTCTGGGACACTCTATTGCCATCCCCACTTAGCAATATATTCAATTGACTGAAGTATTTCTGAGAGCATTTCAGGCCTGTGGGTTTAAGCAAGAATGTAAATACATCTGTAAATATGGGAACATGGCTCCTGAAATGTGGCTCCTTATGGTTTCTTAATCAGATCAGAGATAACCAGTAAAACCACAGTTTCAAACCCTGATTCTCTCTCATGCCCTAGAAAACTAGTTAAGGTAGCTCCTTTAGGATAACATCAAGCCCCCCAGTGAAAAATCTGAGCGATGCAGAAGTATAGCAGTTTTATGTCACCCCTTGCCCTTCTCCAGTGCAAGGGATGTAACTGGAACATTCCAATACTCTTCCAATCCAGCTGCAGGAGTTGTCTGTAGGCAGTCAAGTGGAATTCATGCCATCTTGGTGGTTTTCTGATTTAAAACCCAGGAGGAGTGGCTTGGATCTAGGTGGCACCTGGCAAATGGTTGATTTAATCCAATATCTGCCTCTGTTTGAGCTTCCTAGCAGAAGCTCTCATGTCTTTGTGAGCTTTTGAGGTCCTAGTCTCTAGCTAAATATTGCAGGGAAGCTAAGTGATTTACTTAAACAGTAAACAGAGAAAGTCTGACTGATAAATGTTCTCCAATTCCTAGTCCTGCTCAGTCCTTTAAATCCAGAATTTCCAAACCACATTCAGTAAAGCACACTTTTCCCACAAGTGATCGATGGCATTATATCAAAGAGAAAAAAAACCCTTTGTGTTATAGAAAAAATTCTAGCTAAGACATCCCATTTGTATCCTCTTTCCACTGTTATGCATTAAAAATCTGATTTTAAAGGCACATGGCTGTCCTTGAGGCTGCTGGTGATCCATGGTCTGGAAAATTAATAACCTGCAGCTCTAGGCTACGTCCTCCTCAGAGCTCTGAATCCTGAACTCTGCTGGAAACCTTTGGAGTTCATCAGTCACAAAAGTGATTCGTTGCTAACGATGCATCATCTATGGACTGTGGCATGCATCTGGCATGCCACTGATGTGGGTCCAGCTAAGAGCCAGGGACCTCTGCTTGGCTGCTACCTTCCAGCTGTCTCTAGCATCTGCTCTATAAAGGCTAGTTTGTATGCTATAATGAAGCCATCAGCGTTACATAAACTTACTTTTCCTTCATCACTTCATAATTAAAATAAGAAACACTATCACAAAGGACAGCACAGCTTTATTTAGCTGACATTCCTGATTCCATATTCCCAAATTTATCCAAAAGACGGATTAGCTCTCATCAAATGACCCATTGTAGCTTCATTGTAGCTTCACACTTTAAGCATATTTTAGCTGCTTTCCTCGTTCCTCAAATGCTTCATGAAGAAAAAAATAGCAGCGATAAAAAACCCACCCTCCCCTTAAAAACAACAACAGCAACAACAACACACCATGAAGACAACAGGGAAAAAAATGGTATTTGCTTAAGTTGTCTATGTGAATAGAAGTCTGAGTGGGGAACATTTACACCCATCTCCATAAAATGGCATAATTCTTCGCAGATAACAATGGTAGTTACTCAATGGCTGCTTGAACAAATGGAGCCCTTTGTGTTTCAAACTAATATTCATTCACGCCTTTCCGTTTATCTCATGGTCCCTCTGAAACCAGCTAGTTCACAAGACCTGCATATAAATGAAGAAGGAGCTAACTTAAATTAAGGGCAGTATAGGTTACTATTTTCATTAATTCATCACCTCTTGAAAAGATTCCAAAGTTGAAGAAAATCTTCCTGTGTGGTACTGCTCTATTTTCAGAGCTTGTCAAGACTGAAAGCCTTCTCTGTGAGAGGGCTTTCGATGCAGAGGGAAGCAAAACAGGTTGGTTTGACAGAACAGCTCAGCTGGCTAGCACAGACTGAGAGTAAACAGCAGGAGACTGAATTAGGGACAGATTTCATTGATCTCGACCCAATGGTAACCCTCATCCTGTTTTTAGACTATGTTAACCTCCACACCAAGGAATGTGGCCATAAAATATATCTTACAGGTCACTTGCTCTCTACTGGGAACAGGCAAAACCAACACAATATGTTAGAATAGAGATCAAGAACATTTTCTATCTAATGCATTGTCCTATCTTCTCTCAATTAATTTAATTTCTAATAAAGAGAGCAGTTACAGTAACTGCGATATCTTGGTATTGCATAAAAGCCTCAAGATCTGTAAGGGGTGGACTGTCTTAAGTATGGGAGAGAGAGAAGAGAGAGAGACAGAGAGAAGGGGGAAGAGGCAGATACTTGTGGAAGGTATGATCCACAACCTCTCCATCTAATAGAGAAGGACTTTGGAATATAGTTGAGAAGGACTTTGGAAGAAGGCATCACTTGTACATGGAAAGATGCTTCACATAGCATACCTACAAGCTGAGGAAAAGGTTTCCGGAATCCCCACAGTGCGCTCAAACTGTGAAATCAAATTCCTTTCAATATCATAGCATAATGTTCTTCAGTGCTTTCATGACAGGGGTGACATGTTGTTTATCTTCTAGGATGGTTAGGCTTGAAAGCTTGTTAAGATCCCAAACCTCATTAACTCATATACTGGCTCAAAGCCTTCAGTAACATACATGAGTGTTTTAACATTGGTCCTAAAACAGTTGCTTTTGCAATTTATTGGTATTATATCACTTCAGTGGGGATGGCACTTGGCATGTGAGCATTCTAACATTTGTCTCTTTTGGCATCTGCATTGGCAAAATCTAAGTAATATTGCTGTATACATATAGAAAACAAGCATGCATACACATGTTCACATAAACTGACTCAGTCACAAAGATTAATCAGAGTATTTATTTCATCATCTTTCCCTTTATTAGTTTCCCAAACCCTTTTAACAAACAGGTTCCCAGATGAAACTTCAGTGTCTCTTTTCACAGATAGCAGAAATATGCTGGTTTTAAGAGTGTCTGATAAATCTACCTAAAAATGCAGTGATACAGTTCTAGTTCATTAAATATCAGGAGACTGATGTGCCAAAAATAAATGCAAAGTAACTCCCATGATGTTGGAAAACTACATTAGGATCAATAAATTAGAGAGAACTGAAAGATTCTTCTTATGCTGATATTTTCTAAATAAGTAATATTTTAAATCAACCTCTTTTCTCTCTCTTTTTTTTTTTCCTTGTGTGTGTGTGTCTTTCTGTTTTTAAGGCACTAAGCTGCTTTCAGAAGAAAAGCAAACAGTGATTATGGAAGATGAAGAAAAGGATGGAGACACAATCCCCAGTTAAGATTACAGTGATATTTCCAACAATGCAGTGTAAATAATTCTGGGTCATTCAAAGTGGCAGCACATAGGAAAAACAGTCCTTTCATTTTTATAAATAACCATTTTCTCAAGCATGCACTTGAATTTAAATTATCTTCAAGTGCTTATCTGCATCTCATGAAATCCCAGCAAGCATCACAGGAAATGATGACAGAAATTTCACTTACATGTGGGTTTGGAAGGATTCTCCCGGTGTACTAAAAGCAGCTTCCCAGGATTTTTGTCAATGATGAATCCACCTCAGACCAGAACTATCGTTGTGCGGCGTGGTGATAAGGGTTAACATCAAGGACACCACCAATCCACTGTACCTGGCATGAGATTCCAGAGCGGCTGGTAGCACAGGGAGGTAAAATGCCAACTAATGATCCAAATTGCATTTCTTTCCTGACAATTCACTTCATTCGTCCAGGTTCGCTCTGCTGGAATAACATTGACCACAGTGCAGATTCCATGTGCAGGGTGGATGGGATAGATGGAGAGAGTGAGAGGGCAGGAACCAACTCTGAAATGTCCCCAAAATGCAAAGCAAACACTTCCACTGCCTGTATCTGCTCCTAACTTGTATTTGAAGAGAAAAAGGCAGATTTACTGTAGTACAAAAACTTACAGCTAAGGACTGTCACCACTGGCACATCAAACAGAACAGAGGGCAGAGCTCTCAGAAGAGAAACATATGGGAAGTGCAGCACCTGCCTCTTACACCAGGGTAGATGATGGATTTTTTTTTCTTTCAAAGGTTTTATTTTGGGGTTGGTGAAAGATAAACTACTTGAATAGTTGATCCTTTTATGCCATATTTTTTTCTTTTGATACCTGCTTTTTAAACTGAGTCCTAGGTTGTCAGTTAGGAGGGGCTGTAACAATTAAAAATCACAGCAGGAGAGTAAAACTTGAGTAAAAGGAACAGTGTTACTCAATGGCATATGTATGCTGCAAGGTGGAATAGCACCACGCGCTTTTTTAAATAGTTTACCTCATTGAATCAATCAAGAATTGTTTTCACAGCCAGCTATAGCCTTCAGCATTTGTACAAACGGAGAAGGGTACTTGTAGAATATTATACAAAATAGGTAGAACTGGGTAGTTTTGTGCTTACCTTAATAGCTATGTGTGCTGGATGGAGCAGCACTGCCAGCTGGAGCCTTAGGTACCTCAGCAGAGAGGTTTAAGATTATCTAGCCTGGCAGACTGAGTTTAGTTATCTTTTAAAAACACTTAGGGAGACAGCTGAGGAGCACACTAGTTTGGATTTCATTTGCCACAGTGACTGACCCAGCATCTTTCATGAGAACGCAGTCCATTCTCAGATATTCAGCTTCCAGATGTAACCAACAAGCTTATAATAAATAATCATGTATTAAAGTGTACAAGAAACCAGCTGTATTATTAATGGGATGCCTGATACCTAAGAGCTCTATTTTTTTTATCCTATTAATCTATCAGTGAGACAAGATCATAGTTCATTCAGTAAAGTGTGTCACAGCAAGTATATGACAAGAAATACGTGTGATTCCAGTCTAGCTTTAGCAGTCAAATTGGTGAATATTTTCAGTGCACAATACAGCAAGAGCGAGAGCATAGAGTCCTGAAAAGATTCAAATGAACATCAGCAATCTATGAAAATGTACCTTTTTAGACATGAAGGCCCATAAGAACATGAGGCAGGAGCACAAATGGCATGTGACAGACTTCACTGCTCCAAAGAGGGTTTGCTTCCAAGCCTGGGAAATGCTGACACAACTTAATGTGAAAAAAAACCCAACAAAACAGCACTCTTTAAGGCTAGCACTGTATGTTCTTCACCAAAGAGGAGTTATGGTCCCAGTGACATCTCTGATGGCACAGCAGCCTAATTTACCATCCCTGTATAGATCAAGTTGAAGCCCAGCCATAAAGATGCTGCAACATACATAATTTGCTGCAGTTCATTTAAAATTGCATATTCATAGCCTGGTAACTCAGCATTTACTGTTTTTCCATCCAGGAGCAACATAAGTGACTAAAAAGTAGCTTTTCACTTGATCAATTAAGTAAATAGGAGTTTTTACAATATTTCTGGGAAGCTATGCGATGAATTGTTTCTCAAAGCTTTCACCTGTCTCATTGCACTCACTGAAAGTGTTAAATGTTATTTTACTTGGGAATAAGATACACGTTTTTTCAAATCAGAAAAGCACTGTCCCTTACCCCCAAACAAAGCATTTAGGAGTTGAAGAACTGTGTGTGGACTGCACAATGGCATGGACGTGGTTTATTTGTTTTATTTATTACCATTCAAGGCTCTGAACTCTCCCTTTAATACTAGACAGTACTAAAACTGCACAAATTACATTACTAGGCAAATAGCTGGAGTCAATATGTTCCGGGGCAGAAACACTTTTGTACCCAATGTCCCTGAAGGCCCCCGACGGCCATTACAGCAAAACCAGAAGGAAATGGAAAGTACAGAAGCAGGCTAAGCACTGTTAATGCTGTGATGTTCCAGACTGAAGTCACATTGTCTGCACATAGGTATTGACTGCTTTAGCGGCTTAGTAACTGGCTTGCATTCAGATATTTAGCTGGAACTACATGTCACCCCAGAAGTCTGCAGTGGGCAGGACAAGTCGTCCAAGGCCTCAGCAGGGTAGAAGGAATGAAGTGCTTCAATCAGTGAATAGAAGACTGACTGGAGTCGGGAGGTTGTTAGTGGCTAACATTTTTTGAGCAAATTCTCAACCTCTGCCTAGAAGCTATGGGACAGGTCTCCATATACAAAAGAATTGGGACAAAGTGATGTAACGGACTTGCAAGTTTCAACTATGGCCCATAGGTTAAGTGATTTGCCCAGGTAAACTGCAGCAGAAACAAATCCAAAGCAACATTCATGACACTATCACTAAGTCACACTATATTCACAGATAAAACAGCATTTGCACACCTTGATTTTAGCAACACTCTGGTTGTCTGGTTGAAATTTTGTCCTACTGATTAATAAATTGATAAACATATAATGCTTTGACCACTTAAATTAATAGATGTGTTTAGGTACCATAGCAGATTATCTTCCTCAATGTCTGATGCCATTCCTACCTTTTGAAATTATATTTTGTACACATGACCTTACAGTATTCTTGCACACAGAGAAGACTGCCCAGCAACTGCATCTACAAGCAAAAATCAAAAGTTCACATCAGTGAAGCACATTAGAAATTTTGGCTTCTCACTTGTATTTAGGTAAGTTCATAAACACAGATTATTCTGTTCCTTACTTCCCCCTGAAAGCCATGGGCCTCTAAGAGTGAGGTGCTGGAAACAGAAATACCAGTACTCTGGAAATAGAGTTCTACGAATAGAAAGGGTGAACATCAAAAGCCAGTTTCTACCCCATGATACTGGCTCCTGGTCCTGCAGAAGGAACACATCAGTCTGTCAGACTCAGGTGCTGTGAAGGGAAGCTTAATCCATCCTTACACCTGACATCCTGAACAATCCTGAAAAGACACGGACTGGACAGACAGGCAAGCAGCAGCAAAGTTAGAAAGCACATTCCAGAAATAAAAGAACTGCTTTTGATGGACCATTTGTCGTTATTCATACAGGTGCAATGATCCTGTAAAATGCAAGTTGTGTATTCATAACTGTGAGACACATTGCCACGATCTCTGGATTTTTCCAGGCTGTCAAGTCTTTTCCAATGTTCAAAGTAGACTTTAGGCCCCCAGGTTGTCATAGGGTCTGAGGCAAAGTTATACCTATCCCAGGTTTGTTTTTCTGGATCTTATCAATATCTTAAATGTCTGATGAGAGGGAGTAAAGAAGAAGGAGCCAGGCTGTTCCCAGTGGTACCCACTGATAGGACAATAGGCAACAGGCACAAACTGAAACGTGTGAAACAGCACTTACACATAAGAAAACAAGTTTTTACTAAGGAGAACTGGCACAGATAGCCCAGAGAGGTTGTGCAGTCTCCAACCTTGAAGGTTTTCAAAACCAAACTGGACACAGTCTTGAGTAACCTGCTCCAGTGGACCCTGTTTGGACTGGCCAGCTCCAGTGGTGCCATGCAGACTCAGCAATTGTGTGACTATAGCCCAGGATCCATACCAAGGGAGCTGCTCGGTGGTGCTTGGCAGGTCTGTGAGAGATCAGGAGAAAACTCTGGAGTAATGGGAGGAGTACATGCAGAAGGATAGTGAGGGATTGGCCAGAAGGACTCATGCTGGCCAGATACCTGAGTAACAGAAGTGAACAACAGACCCCAGCAAGAAGTAGATAGGAGGAGGGGGACATGTCAGGTCCAGAACAAAATTTGCCTTATGAACCCAATTGTCCACCTCAGGGCCTAATAAAATTGGAAAGGCCCATTTGATCTGCTGAGCCACAACTCCTCCTCTTCTTCCTCCTCCTCCCTCCTCCTCCATCTCTGCTCTGGCTTCTACAGTTGCCCTTAAGGGGGTTGAGCCAATCTTCCTTTCCTGTCCCTGTTTGTGTAGACATAGAAATACACAAAACACAAGGAATGAATACTCAAGAGTCTTTCTATGCCTCACTCACCATGTATTTTAACATTCAGATATTTAATCAAGACTTCAATCCTTTTCTAAAAAAATAAACAACTCCCTCTCAAAAAACAGAGCACCAAACTTTCTTGCCATAGCAAAGCAATCCAGTGATTAGAGCAAAGACTTAGTTCACAAATGGACTAAGCAGAAAAAAGGTTAAATTTGCAAGTGTTATAATGAGTAATTTATAACATGTCTAAATGGCATCATAAGTCTGTGCTCATACAACTTTCCAAGAGGGACAGATTACTCAGACTTACTTCTATGCTGGCAGCAAGTGGTTACCTCCGAAATTATAAATGCAGAAAAAAGGTCAAGTGCATTGCAAAGCCAAACTTCCCCCAAATAACACAGATTTAATTCTTGAACTTCACACTTGGAAATTTTCCCTTTGGTGTACACTAGGTGTCAGGGTTGGACTGAGAGGATGAGTCCATTCACTCCATCACACAGCTCTGCGCATCAGGCTGGATGCCATCAGCACAACCAGTTTTGCTTAGGAATTATTTCTGTGACGCACCTGATATTTACAAGGAGCAGTCTGCACAAATATCCTCTCTCCTCCACTGTGCAACATTTCATTTAGGCCAAAAGCTCCAGGCTTTGGAAGAGGGAAGAGACATCCTGAGATATCTTTCCAATACAAATTAATATCTGCCAGCACTCTTTACCTTCTGCAACTCCACAAAAAAAAAAACAACAACCCAACCCAACCAACCAACCAACCAAAAAACGCCACAAAACCAAACAAAAATCAAAACCGAAAAACCCCCAACCAAACAAAAACCCCCGCAAAACTAAAAACCTTCTAAACCACTTGGGGGAACAGACACTTTGTAGAGGGCACTCTAGTAGACAGCAACTTGGATCAGCATGGACTTGGCTGGAGAAAAGTGAGAACAAAGAGGAACCTGATCAGAACTACATTAAATTTTAAGGAGCCATCTATGGTCCCCATGACACCTCAGGTAGGTAATTTAATTTCTCTGTTCCCTGACTACACAGCAGTAAATTCAAGATGGCAACTTATCTCTCCTTTATGGCGAAGGAGACAGCCTAGACCAGGAGAGTGAAGACAAAAATCATTCCCTTTGCGAGACGCTAGTGACACAAGACCAGTAACCTCAAAAAACTCAGTAATAATGAAAGATAAAAAAAACCAAGGTTCCTCTTTTAACTTCTGCAAGTGATCCAGTACTGTCCACTTGTTCAGAGAACAGTCAGGTAGGACTCTGTTAGATAAAGAGTTGACCAAAGGTGTCCTAAGGGAAGCAAACGACACAGACAGAAAATGTGTTTGAAAGGATAGTATAATTTTGCATTTCTATACAGCCTATTTGTCTAAAACATTCGAGGGTATTCTATAAGCAAAATACAGTTCTTGGGGAATTCCTAGAGATAAATCACTTTTCATACGCAGGAGGCTTTAAAGTGCATTCTTCTTTGCATTTGGTTTAGGCAGTGACCAAGCCCAGCTGCCAGAGTCACAAGTTCTGATGGTGGTTGAGGTCAATGCCACAAACATGAAGCACATAGTAAAACAGAGGAAAATAATAAATCTTCGAGACTTCCTTGGAGGAGCCAGTAAAGATTTGCAGATTTCCATTTTGACAAGGTCCTCCAAAGGTTGTCAAAGTTACTGAGCTGTTGTGGATTGAGAGAAGATTGTAACATATAATCTTGACATGGATAAATAATTAAGTTGTTAAACGAGGGAAAGGTGGGGGGAAAGTGGGACAAAATGGTCAGCATTCATAATAAAGGAGGATCATCCTCTCTGCTGTTCAATGTGCTTCTCCAGAAGATGTGATTTGGAAAAGCTGTTGATGGAAGAAGAAAATAAGCAGGGCACAGAAATGAAGTGTGTAAGGTAAAAAATGAAGAAGAAGAAGAAAAAGAAAAAGAAGGAAAGAAAGAAGAAAGAAGAAAGAAGAAAGAAGAAAGAAGAAAGAAGAAAGAAGAAAGAAGAAAGAAGAAAGAAGAAAGAAGAAAGAAGAAAGAAGAAAGAAGAAAGAAGAAAGAAGAAAGAAGAAAGAAGAAAGAAGAAAGAAGAAAGAAGAAAGAAGAAAGAAGAAAGAAGAAAGAAGAAAGAAGAAAGAAGAAAGAAGAAAGTATAAGAAAACAAAAAAACCACCCGTTGAGTGTTGGTAAGTGCAGAACAATACATACAGGGACAGGCAACCCCAACTCCCCAACTTCATATGTGTATTTGGACTATGTATTCATTAGGAATTATTATACATAAGTCTACAGAAACTACTACTCAGTGCTCAAGGAGGTTCAAAATGGAAAGCACAACTTTAAAATCTATTCAGAAAGGCATGGAAGATTAAACAGAAAGTGTCATTACATTATTTTATAGATTTCTGGTATGCCAGCATCTTGAGTACTGTGTGCAGTGCTTCTCTCCTTTCAAAAAAGAGATTTAAAAAAAATATAGAGAAGAGCAGTGAGGAAGATAAAATTAGAGTAGGTTTTCTTGTGAGCATAGCACAAACAGGACAGTGTTCACCAACCTGGAAAGAGAGAGCTGAGGTGGTATATAAATCACGAGGGGGCTGTTTCTCACAGTGTAAAATCTGGGGGTGAGAACTTTTTCAGAGAAGGCATGTTCAGCTGTGATACATAGGCCCATGGGACATTCTGTGCACCAAAAGTGCACACGGTCTCAAACTCAGATTGATTTATGCCACAACAAGACAATCAGTGTTATTTAACATTCACCATAGTTTGTGCAAAGCACAATTTTAATGCTGTGCTGTCTTATTTTTCCAATGAGTCAAGTGAGAGGACTTTTTGTACTTTAACCTCTTACCTTTATCCTCCTGAGTACCTATCACACTACAATAAGAGGACATTTATTCTCAGTACAGCTGGGCAAGAAAAAACTTTCCCATGCTGTCTGAAATAGGAATTATTGTCTTACCTGTGGCAGGCAGAAGGTCACATTGAGAACACCATAAGGAGCCAAACAATCTAGGAAAGCATCGCTTTACTTAATTTGACAGGAGATAGTGGTATACAATTACTTCTTTTAAGGTAAAAGCCCAATATTTCAGTACTAAGTGGATGTATGCTGCAGTAATAAGAAGGCTATTGAGAACGTTTCTAACAAAATATCCATAATATTGTTTAGCTAAATCATACACTTGCTTTTATCTAGAATTGTAGTTGTTGTACAATGCAGTATGGCCTGTGCAATGGTTACACAATGTCCCCCATCCGCCTGTGAGGAGATGCCTCTTCATCTCTTCTGCTATTTCTTATTCCAGCTCTGGGAAATATGTTGGATCTTCTTCATCCTTCCCCTCTGGTCAAGCAGCTTATATCTCGTCAGATTTTCCTCTGATTTTTTGTGGAAGGCTGGGAAATAGTCTCCTGAGCTGTGAGTGGGTCTCCTGAGGTGACGCATCTGAGGTTTGATGGCTGGTGGTGACAAAGGAAGAACATCAGTGGTTACCAGGCCTAGCATTCACTTGCTGGTGGACAAGAAATGAATTCCTCAGAAGCTGTGTCCATCCCACTTGGCACAGCCTGTCTGTGCAAAGGATGGTTTCTCAGCCTGAGAGCCAGGACCCTTTTAGGTTAATGGGTAGTTACAGAGGGTTTGAAAAAGGTTCAGGAAAAAAGAAACATAAAAATATAAATCATTAATATAGATGCAAAACTCTAGAATGAAACATAGACATTTCCCAAATTGAAATTTGGGCAATTAAGCACTCCAGAATACTTGATCGTGAAATCACGCCCTTATTCAGACATCCCAGAAGACTACACCAACACAGGTGAGTCCCAAGGAACGTTCTGAAGGTTAGGATACAACAATTTCGACAGAAGATGAAAGTATCAGAAGTCTAAATGAAGAAGCAACTTCATACTTACCTATCTACATGTGTGTACTACAAGTGTACACTTGACTGTTTTCAAAATACAATTTTAAAAGGTCATTTTAAGGCAATAAATACAGATTGAGATCACATTTCCCAGAATTCAGAAATAGATGGATCTGGGGGGTTTTATATAATTTTCCAGTAAACTACAGGCCATTGTGAAAGTCACAAGTGGGCCACATATGAATCTGACTATTCTCAACTTCTTGACTCTATTTGAATCTATGTCTTGCTTTCTTACACCTCTACATGGCCAAAAAGTATTCACCTTATGCTTAGTTATTATTTGCCAAATAACCAAGTAGTAAGTCAATAATTAGTGTGATAAGAACTTTAAAAGTCATTGCTCTCAGCATGACTTCTAAGATGTAAAAAAGATTCCCCTGTGTGAGCTAGCTAACATCAAATGCTATAACAGTCACACTCTCATCTTGTTAAATTTCTTGAGTGATTAATTGTACTCTAAAATGTCTTGGGAAACAAAAAAACTCTGGCTTTCATAAACTTTAAAAATACACATCCAGATTTATGCACAGTCATAGTCTTTCCTGTTCTCAACTAGACTAGATTGACATTCATTAAAAGCCTGAAAAATATCCAAGTGAGTTACTGTTCTTTGAGGCACATTCACTTTTCAGATCAATTCCATTTTCTGTACTCAGCATGGATTCAGCCAAACTGTCATTGGATTTTCCATTGTTCAGCATGGGAGAATGTTGATTAACTAGAATTTTACTGGAATTGTTGCCAACAGTGACGACTTAGCTAATAGGTTTAAGGGGGATTATCTGGAACATTGACAGTGCTGTTTATCATCCTTACACAGGAGTTGATAAAGGGGATCCATGGCATTTAATTTCTTCAGGCTTTAGTGATTCAAAGTGATGGGGAAAAGACTCTCAAGACTATAATTCTGTTCCCAGATTTCTCACTGACTTCTTGTGTGGCCTAGAACATTCACCCCAATTTCTCCACATGTAAAATGGGAATAGAAATTAGAATACTTACCTGACAGGGTAGCACAAAGTACCTCAATAGGTTATGATTCTCAGGAGCATGGAGTGATGTAACTATTACAAGTTTCTAACCTAGATCGTGCTAAGGCATTAATTTCCTTTTTTTTTTTTTTTTATTTAATTTAGTGAAAATAAATCATTATTTTTTTAAGATCATGGCTATCATCAAGGCAATGAAAACAGGGAATAGGTACTTGAGCAGTGACAGTGTAGACTAGAATATTGAAAAAAATAGCATCATGCAGACAGACTATCTGTGTGTCATTCAGGCACTGATTTGGCAAGGAGGCTACGAGTACATTAGTCACCCTGTATGCTCTAGCTGGCAGAATGTACAACCCAGCCTCTTACAGAACAGCAGCCATGCAAACCTCAGATTTGGCTAGGATGGCACCCACCTGGTATTTTCTCTTATCCTTTCATTGATACAACTCCTGATTCTTGAGAGAGGTCAGGACTTCTTCTAGCTGCTTGGTATAAACACCTGCCCTACATCAACATTACACCCTGATTTGCTTAGGATACAACGATCATCACAGATGAAAGAACGAATGCCAGAGCTGCTGCTTAGTCAACAACTGCAAATGAAAAATGACAGTAGACTGCTGGGAATATCTCACCCAGCACTGCTTATCAGGTTCTGTCACAGTGCCACAGTTAAGGGCTGCCCACCTCATACCATGCTATGCCCCTACTGAGGGACATGCACCATAACTGATGTCTGTATTTAAAAAGAGGCAGTAGGGAGCGTAAAGCTTGTAATCTGCTTCTAAGTTTTTGGTAATACCCTGTAGGTTAGATCTGATGCATCTCAGGTTTACCTACAGATATTATGTCAAAGTGGGACAGGATTCGAGGGTACCTGCAAATACACTTACAGCAGACCAACTAACAGGTTTCAGAGAACAAAGCAACTTGTACAATGCTTTTATGAAGGAACAGGAACTGTTCATTTCACCATCCCTTTTGCCCTGCTATGCAGAACAGAAAAGCAGCCTACAACATTCCACGCAACTCCGATTAGATAATTGCTTGAGGCACTACACCAGAAGCTATTCTTTTGTGTTACCAGTGGTGGATACTCCTATCAGCAGACAGAGCTAATGCATGAGAGACAGGTTTGGAAGGGGAGGCTCATATACAGGACCACTGGTGAACAAATGTGCCAGATTTGTCACAGTTTAAATCTTTCATCCATGAGTCAAGAAACCACAGGATTAGCAAACACTGCCAAAAGTTCTGCTCTTTAAACTGACCCTAAGAAGTGCCAGGCATCCACTGGGGGAAGCCAACAAGAGAGCCCAGCAAAACCCAATTATTTAGTAGATGATCACTTGAAGTAACAGTCAGACAATGCCAAGAACTTCAACCGTGTAGATAACCTGAGCAGGAGAAAAACGTTTACTGAGGAGTCTGCCCTCAGTTAATCGACTATGATAGACATTCCACATGAGCTTGAAGCCAGGAGATGCATTACCATACTCCACCAAGTTATCGTACACTATAGTCAAAATCTTAGCTGGAATTTTCCTGGTTTCATAGACTTCCCTAGAAATACACTGATATGCAATAGTTTTTGCCCTGTTGCAGTAAGAAGGAAATTATTAAAGAAGCTTACTGACAAAAATACTATGGAGTCATCGTATTTAAAACTAATGAAAGTTCTTACAGCAACACTCTTGTTACGTAGCAATTCCATTTTGATCAGAGAACAGTACAAGACAAGGCAAAACACTAATATCCTTTTATTTTCCTTTTCAAGAATTTTAAAGTAGATAGATATATTTCTTTTCATTCAAAAGGCACGTGCCTTCCAAAAAGTGATAGAAATGTTATTTTCTATAATGTCATTGTTACAGTTACTGAATGAAAAGTACGGTTTTTAATCTGGAACACCTGCAGAAAAAATCTGCTTGCAGGAAAAGGATCTGTGGGTGCTGATCAAAGGTGATCAAAACATGAACCAGCAGTGTGCCCAGGTGGCCAAAAAGGCCAACAGCATCCTGGCTTGTATCAGGAATAGTGTGGCCAGTAGGAACAGGGAAGTGATTGTCCCCCTGTACTCAGTGCTGCTGAGGCCTCATTTCAAACACTTTTCAGTTTTGGGCCCCTTGTTCTNAGTGATAGGATGAGAGAAAATAGCCTCAAGATATAGCAGGGAAAGTTCAGATTGGATATTCGGAAACATTTATTCATGGAAAGGGTTATGAAGCTTTGGAACAGGCTGCCAAGGGTAGTGGTGGAGCCATTCTCCCTGGACATGTTTAAAAGGCATATAGATGAGGTTCTTAGGAACACAGCTTAGTGCTACATTTAGGTTATGTTTGGATTCTTAATGGTCTTTTCTTGATCCTTATGGTCTTTTCCAACCAAAATGATTCTATGATTCTATGAAATACTTCTTACGCCTCTCCAGAAAGGATTCGCCAGGGTTATGGATAAGATCAGAGTGTCTTCCAACAAAAATGATGCAGCCAAATAACTCTAAGAAAAAGCTAAAGAGACAAATGAACTCTGGAATTATCAACCGAGGGCTGAAGAAGATTTTGGATTCCAAATAAACACAGTCAAGGGGTGAGTTTAACAGAGGAGCTGTGCAGCTTGGTTTCAGCGGAACATGGGGACATGAAGGCAACAGCAGCAGCAGCATTGCACTATTATTTCAGTTTGGGTTGTCTATCCACCACACCAGTGTAACCCCTGCTCATTTGTTTTTCAAAATCTGTCTTATGTCCCTGGTAGTCTGTGGGAACCATACATCCCAGCCTAAGGCTCTGCTTACACAATGGCTTCGATGGCTTTCCTCCAGGCTGCGACTGCCAAAGTCACTCCCCTTATGCCACAAAAAAACAATCGATGTCCAGCCAGATCTAGTCCCTGGTCTTCCTCACTGTGTGGCCTAGTATCTGTGGAACAGAGAGGAGATGGCTACTAGGGAGGCCTGTGGGCTGCAGGGTGGGTTTCTGCTGTGGCCTGAGAGAAGAGAAAGAGCAGGAAGTTGGTACTTTGGGGCAAAGTGGCACAGGCGGCGTCAGGAACACCCAGCAGCTCTGCCCAGTGCATGGCTACCAGGGGCAAGAACAGCCTCCTGGGCCACCTAAATAAAGAAATGATCTGGGACCAGACCCCAAAGGCTTCCTCCAAAGGGTGCTGAGAAAGGCTGCTGCGGGCGGGGCTGCACATGGGGG
>VWYH01003717.1:0-20786 GCA_013399365.1 Pampusana beccarii | reverse complement strand
TTCCTATGTGTCTGTAGCATTAATGTGTACAGACAGACATGCACGCGTGCTGCTGATTTGTGTATTGCAGTACACAAATTGTAGCCTGCAGTATCAAAACATTCAGCAGAGGGATTTGCTGCTCTGAAACTGTTGTTAACCTGCAGTGTTTAATTTTATTAGTGTTGATTTTTATAGCAAGGTTTTAAAACGTTACACTGTAAGTTGACCTAATAATGAAAATAGTGATAATATGGAACACTTTTGCAAAAAGCACAGATGTATTAATGTGTCTTATACTGCTATCATGGATTGTGCAATTACGTAATAAAGGCTGCCTCGATATAGTGTTGAATTTGTAAAGCCAAACACTCAAAAGTCAGAAAGCCCAGAGTACCCTGTGCACCACAAGGGGCCCTTGACTTTGACAAGTGACTCCTGAAAGTCCCACCCCAGGTGTTTCAGCCTTGTTTGTAGTCTGATGTGTTTATGATTTCATTGCCTGCCGTGAAATGCTGGAACATGCTCAGTAAGAGAGACTCCTCAGATAATTCAGCTCCCATAGTCCATTAAAGTTTTACTGAACTAGCATTGATTAAGATTCTGGGAGGACTTAGTCAGATTTGGGTGGTGACAAAGCACAACAACACTATACTTCTCAGCTGGACCCACTTCAAAATCAGACATGTTAGAACTTCTCAATGAAAGTGATAAATTCGCAATGATGAGAAGCAGGCGATTTTGAGTTTGCTTGGGTTTTTTCTTCCCCCCCCCCCCCAACCCCCTAACCCAAAACAAACAAAAAAACCCACCCAAACAAACCAAAAAAGCCAAAACCAAACAAAAACCACAAACAAACCAACTCCCAGAAAACCAACCAACCAAAAAAACCCCAAACCCCGACCAGGCAACCAAACCCCCCAAAATGCTCCTCAGAAACCCAAAATAAAGCAATAGAAGAACCCCTTAGTCTGATGCAGACAGCCCTGTGGGTAAATTAAGTCAGAATGCTTAAATTTTGGCAAATGAGAAACAACAGGAGAGTTTACAATGAAAAGACAATTGCTAAGCAGTGTTGGCTGTATATTTTGTTGTTTTTCGTTTATTTATTAGGAATCATGGACCTCATCCTTTCCTTTTTTGTAACAGAAAACTTCAGCCATACAGAACAGGACCAAACTTCATAGCAGTGTAGCTAGCTGTGTCATTTTTGTACTTGTATGTTTTAAAACAAATTAAATGTTATGAGGATCTTTCAAAAATATGTGTGGTAGACAGATTCCTAACTGCTCTTGGCAGCTTTGAAAGCCTCCTGTTTAATACAGAATCCCTTCCAGCAAGCCCAGAAGGCAGAAATGGATTGTATTCCATAGCACAGGTCGAATACACACCTAGAAGCTTGTAAAAAGGAAAAGCATTGTGGTTGAAGCTGATACCAGACATAAATGTGAATTAGAAGGGCTTCCAAGGAGCAGTTTTGGCACTGTGTTTAAATTGCTCCTTTATAAATGCTTGTAACAGAGCACGATAAGTGTATGTTTAAAGGAGGAATGTATCTGTGGTAGGAACTGATTAAAAATTAATTTACAATAACAGCATGAAAGGTAGAAGGAGACAGGCTAATGTTTTATTTAAGTGGCTTTACCGTTTTATGTTTCTGTAGTGTAAGTTTTGCTATGAAAGCCCATAGGATGCAATGCAGTCAGAGCCTCCATGGAGCGTGAAATGTTTCTTTGAGGAAAAAAGCAAATTAAAAAATAAATTTTTTAAAAAAAGTAAATTTCTTTTATAGATGTAAGACTAGCAGGATCAAAGCATCATGTAAAGCAATAAAATTAGGAGACAGCTGTGTTAATTTTGAATATGATGTCACTTTTCATCAGTAAGAAAAATTCCACAAATGGTGAATCCTTTCACTAGGTGAAGCCAAGCCCAGAAAAAAGTGCTACATGATGGCCAGTGCAGTAGTTTTGCATTTTTCATTGTCGTAATATACACCCTCTGAATGCTGAAGATCTGCCACCACATATGTACTAACCAAATTAATATAAAATGCATATATAGTGAAGAACAAAGACCAATGCTGCAAATATGCCTTATCCTAAAGGTTGTATTTGGCAATACATCTGGGCTCTTTGAGGTTTGGCTGGTCTGAATCAGCTTATAGGAAGAGATGAGCTAAATGCAAAGCAGGCAAAAGCAGCAGTGTGATTTTTAGAATACAGTTTGGATGCTAATTAGCAGGCTGTTTCTGTCAGTTTTAACTAACCATGCCTTTTCCTATATGTTAGCTAGAATTCTGGGTAAGGATTGTGGTCTAACAGATATCACAGCTGGACTTGGGTTAAAAAAAGTAATAGTACTGCAAGTAGATGCTCTGTCTTGTAACTGCCATCACTAGTAAGTTATTGCAGAACAGCTGGAGAAGGTGTGTTTTACTCAGGTGCTTGAGTCACTGTATGGGTCTTCCCTGAGGAAAAAAAAGCAGGACTAAAGCAACTGATGGAAGTCAAGAAAACAGGAGCAAATGCTTAAGAAAAAAATAATATTTTCTGATAAAGTTGATTATGGGGAGGAATGACTTCAGAAGAATGATAAATGTAATGCAGCTGGATGTTTTTAGTGCTTTTGGCAGGTCGTTGGCTTCCTCACTGTCCTGGGGTGGCTACTATAGCACAGGTCTATCTACCTCTGGTTTTGATTAGTAGCATCAGTTCTTTCCTGAATGTGATTTTGTTGAGCCCTCTCTCTTTTCTCTCTTTTGTGATTTTCACGTCATCTCTAAATCAAACAGTCATTCCTAATGGTCCTGTGATATGTATGTGGCAAGCTCTGTGAACAAGCTGGTTGGGTTCAGACACACATGGTGTCTGCAGAAAGTTTGGTTTTTTTTTTTTTTTAATTCTGATGAATAATAATCAAATTTCTGTTAACTTCTAAATTTCTGGTGATTTAGGATTTCATCCACTTGGATTAGTGCTTTATTTCTACAGACATGGACACAGTATATGTAAAGTGACTCTCTATCTATGAACGTGGCAATCCATATTTTAGCAGATTCATTTCTAACAGTATAATTCGGCTTTCATTTAGGCAGTTATGTAATAGTGTAATTCCTTTGATTTCCACAGAGATACTTTTTATTTACTCCAATTTAAGTGGGATTAGATTGGACTCCAGTGTTTATATAGTAGAGTGAAGTCAATACTGGACGAATAAGACAAAGTTTATTTTGACTAGGTACATTAAACAAAATCCAACCTGTATGTAAATGCTGAATCCATGATGAAGTTGGTCTGTGTGTGGAGGGGGAACCATTTTGCAGGTAAGACAGTGCTGGCAGTGCTGTATTTTTGCTGTGTGTTTCCAGCAGAGGGCAGATAAATACACCTTTTCCAACCTCTGTAGTATTTGTAAAGGAAAGTGCCACTGTAAAAACATGAGCAGCAAGTTTTATGTATTGCAGCAATAAATTATGAATCTGTAAAAAGAAGAAATAAAATCAAAACAAGCTTTTCATATAACAGTAAAGTCAAATGAGCCAGAATTTGCAACATCACCTTTTCAGTTGATGCTTTAGCATCATCCTTTTTTTTTAACCTTACTCTCTTCTTGCTGTGACACCAGCTGTTTTCTTTCGAGTTTTTCTCTCTTTGGTTAGTACTGGAATTTTCTAGCATTATATAAATGATACAGAAGGGAGGGGACATGATATCTACTGTCAGTGTACTCTTGTGCAATGTCTGCTCCTTATTTTTCCTTAGCTGCAGTTGCAGGTTGTCCGCAAGTTTCTTGCCTCATTTCATCCAGCTGGTACTGCTGCATTCATGGCGTGTCCCAGGCACAGCATATGCTTCTGCCTTGGGCACCCATTGCTTCTTTCCTGAAGCAAAATCAGAGTAATCTCTGGATCTGAGAATTTCAATTTGGTTAGTTATAAGCAATTTATCTGACCTGTCTTTTCAATATCTCACCAGACTGACCATAACAGGCCCTGGTGTCTTCCACCACAGAATCTGTGGCTTCTGGGAGAGTGGGAGGATGTCACTCTTGCAATGAAATTAATGTGCTTCCTGCAGAAAACTGGGAAAGACCCTCTTCAGGACATGACAGAAGAAAAATTTGTAGCTATAGGAATTTCTCAAGCCTATGGCTGTCAGGCAGGGAAATTTCAGAAGTTCACTTCAGCCCAGTTATACCTACTGCTTATGTCTCAATCGGATTCGTTATCTTTTGTACACAGACCACCTTCATTTTCCTGTAATCTAATGAGAAGACCATGCAACCTTCAAGACTTTGCTTTTAGCTTTGAGAAAATATTCTGAAGAGGTGTTCACCTGAATAATTTTGCCATTTTCTCATATTCAGGTGTGGCACAAATACATGCAATGTGAGCAGTATGATTTTCACCATGTCATTGTATTTTGCTTTTGTGTCCTGAAGTGAACATGTACTATAATTTCTGGGACCTAAGCCAATATAAGAATGCCCAGATGATTATTTTGTGTATTTGGAATAGATATGGATTTCCTGTTAGATTTCAGCTAACAAAGATTAGTATATCACAAAAAGCAGAATGATACTTGACTTACAGCTCTTTAAATGTCTAGGTGCAATACAGTTGTATTTTCACTGCATTCCACATCTCCAAGTGGTGTCCAGGGACTCCAGATCCAACTGTATTTTATCACACTAAAATAATTCTGTGAATTTTTGCAAAGTAAAAGTGTGTCATGTCAGTTAATAGCTGTTGTTATAATATTGGTAAATGAGGGATAATTCAAAAAATAACTGGACTTTGCCATGTTTGTCTGCATGATGATGTCTTAATTTATTTATATCATCAGAATGTCTACAAATTCTAGTGACAAGATATCTCTGTCTAGGTGCAGTCCAGTGAAGAACTACAGTCTAAGTCAATGAATAACTACAGATGCAGCAGAGCATCCAGTGCTACTTGGATAATCAGAGGCTTTGACAAGTGGATTATTTTTCTGATCAACTATATAGCCCAGACTCATGGGCTTTGAAAGTCATGACTTNAAATAAGGAGAATTTAGGAAATGACAGATTTTTTTTTTCATTTACCCTGCTGTTCTGTTTCGTGTAATTATAATAACAAAAATAATTACAGTGTAAATTACTAGCCCTTTACAGACAATTTTGTCTATCATGTGCTATTCTTTTTCCAATGGCTTATGCCCTCCTGCATTGCGTTAGATTGCTCCTGGAGCTGGCAATTAAGTTGGATGTGAATGGCCTAGACCCACAGAAGGAAGCTGGAGCAGAGGGTGGATGCTGGGTCTGGCGCAGGAGGCTGTTTGGCTGGCTGCAGCCCTGGGCTGCTGGCCAAGGAGAAATGGGACGTTAAATGTAAGAAAAGCACTTCCACCCGCACTGCTCCTCCAGCAGTTTTGCTTTACTTTCCTTGTGTCTCAGTTTAGTGTCACGTCCATCCAGGTTCATGGCCTGAGCAAGCTGAAATTGCGTGTTTACAATTCCTAAGGCGTTCTGACTGTTTCTGTGGAGATGGGAGAAAAGTGAGATGTATTCTGTAACAGAAGCAGATTCCTTCAGTAAGAAAAACTGAGACTATTTTCATGGGGCAATAGAACAGCTGGACATCAGCTCATAGATGTCAGATAATGTCATGCCTGTATCACAGAGGCATGCTGTTTGCAAGCCACAGGGCTCTTTTTTTTTTTTTCCTCCACACAGGACATGTAAGGCTGTTTGGATAATTTTGTCTGGCTTCCAGCAAGGGAGCGATGATTTCTGTGCTAAATGGGACAGGGTTTGGAACTATTTGGAACAGATGGAGAGACAAGTGTAGTGTCAGGAAGTTTCAATGCAGATGGATTAAGAGGTGACCTTTATACTCTAAACTGCCTCTTTCACCCCACCTGTGCCCACCATACAGATAAATTTTTGCATAATCTATCCTAGTCATACTCACACTTTTGCCAAATCAGATAGTTAAAAAATCCACTTTGTCTATGAACTAATAACACATTCAGAATTATCTTTCCACTGTGTCATAACCAACAAATACTGCTCTGCAAGTGGAGGATGAAGATATTTTTAGGGAAAATGCTAAGGAAAAAAAAAAAAAAGAGATGTTCCAGTAAAAGAAAACTTCTTTTGTCCAAAGTAAATGAGGTGATCTAAAACACTACCAGTTGCCCTATATTTCTGCGGCCTGTTAACTGTAACTTGGGTGTAAACCTGTCTTCCTCTGGATCTATTAGGGGAGTGCCGCTGTTTACCTGGAGTGTTAGGAGGTTTGGTCACTACTATGCATTTTGTTTAATGATTTACTGACACTGTTGTTCTCCAGTTACAAAGAACATAAAGTCATAAACATCTTACCTTCCTCTCAGTTAGTGGTGCTCTTTGGCAGGTGTTAAACCCCTAGGATATCTGCTTTTGTGATATTAACCTTAATTACTGTGCCAACTGTAGGCTTTTAAAGTCTTAGCCCTCAGCTAAGTGGTGGGAACTGGAGACAACTGGCTGTTGCCTGTTCATAACTGATTATGGACATTTGGACATTTCTTGTAGCCTTACAGAATGTCCATTGCTTGTTTGTTTTTGGGGGTCAAGAATATATTTTTTTCCAACAGTGTTTCCCATACCTGAGGCTTTTCAAATTTGTCCACAACAATTGGTAAATATTTGGATGTGTTTGTGGAAATCGTTGATCTGCTTGGCAAAATTTCAGAGGCTTTTTAAAAAAGCTTTTTAGCGTTTCTCAATCTGGATGCCTGGAAAAAGGCCAAACAATAATATCCTCACATATCAGCCTGCATAGTAGCACAAAGTACTACTGTTTCTATGACAACAAATAGCTTTTTCATCTCCCCCAAATCAGTTCTGTGAAGTACAGAAGGCTGTACAACAGATTAGTGGGAAGATGGCAAGATGGATTGGAAGGTGTGCAGGTACCTGTAAAGGCTCAGATTTCTCAGAGTTCGGTTGTGCTGATGCTGTAGTAGCAACTGACTGCAGTGCAGCATGGAAAGGCCTGAATGAGCTTCAGGTGAGGTAGCTCAGGTACAGATGGCAATCTCCCCGTAGGGAACTGCGAGCTCATTTGCTCTGCTGAGAAGTGACTTACATGTGTTGGTTTGTCTTGTTCAAATGCTTCCCACTGAGCTGCAAGGAAGCTGTAGTACAGAAGGGAATTTTTCTTAAAGAAAAAACCTGTTTGATTTTTATCTCCTTTCTGTCAGCATTCAACAGGCTTACATATTGCACTAAAAGAAATTACTACAGACTGGCAACAAATTTTCGCATTTTTCTCATGTCTTCTTATGCTTTTGCTTCCACATTTCTGGTAATGCTTTATACAGCCCATTCCTCTGTTCTTCCTGAAACTCCACTGCACGTTTCTTTTGCAGTCTCACTCCACCATATTTGTACTTCACTGCTTTTAACAATAGGGGTTTTTTTATGGTCAAGTTCCAGGTTGTCTTATCCTTCCAACCCTACCCTTGATCCTCACTATTTCTTTCTCCCTCGTTTTTCAAAACTCAGCAATTTTTGTTATCCCCTGAGCCTGTTTCTCAGCATCTTCTCTGGTTGTGTCTGTTCCAAATACCAGAGCTGTGGCAGGAGCTTGTGGGGAACTCCTGGCTGTCCTTTGTGCCTGCGGGCAGGGGACAGGTGGCAGTGCTGCTGTGTGCTGATAATCAGTGCGGGCTTGCTGCCCTTCAGCCGCCTCCTCTAAATCCAGTTGATGGAGCTGCCGGAGCAGTAGCCCCCAGTGGACTCTTTCTAAGTGCCAGGCTCCTTGTAACTGTTTAGAAGAGAAAAGACAGGCAGCTTGCATGTTGCCTTCTCTGGTGGCAACGTCAGCAGTCAGTGAACATGACTATGTTTGCCTTAATTTTCCACTCTGCATCCAGGACAAACACACCCACCTGTTGTTACAGCTTTAGAAAAATCTTCTGTTGCCTGACTGGGCTGAAATACTAACAGCTGGCTGCAGGAGACAATCTTTTCTTCTGCATCGTCTATTGAGATTTTAAACTTCAAAGGGAACAAATTGTATTGAAGATGATGCTGAACAGCCTGTTGTCCTTACCAAGCTGTTAGTACTGTGTTCTGTGGGCACACATCTGTAAATGTCATTCTCTGTTTTATAGAAAGAAGGCTATTTAAAAAATCTATTTTGCTTCAGCACTTGATGTATTGTGTATATTGAAGCCCTTCCAAGTTGTAAACTGAATCACGAAAACAGCTTCCCTTTACTGTCTTTTAAACAAGCACTCTTTTTAAAACATGATTGCTTTACTGACACAAGTCATGGAGGGACAAAATAAACCAATAGCAGAATGCTATTGAAGGCTTTTCATGGAGGAAAAGCCGTTAAAATTCCAGCAGTGTGAGAGTTTGACTCTAATATATATGATATTTTTCTTAAGTGCAGTTGTGCCAACTGTACTCTGCATTATGTCCTGGATTTTGCACCTCGTAGCGGTGGATATAATTATCAAATGGACTGGAATACACACAGCAAAAATGGTTAGTATTCCAGAAGTAATGATGGGCCAGGATTGAAATACCCCTTCTCAGGGGTATTTCAGGGATTCTCAGGGATCCCCAGAGTCATGCTAGCATCCCACTGAAATTCAGGTCAGGTATTTAGAGCTGGAATATGAAATGGAGACACAAAATGAAGGACAGGGATGGGGATTTCAGTACTTTTAATCAAAGTAGGTGAATCTTCTCCTAGATGAAACTGGATATGTAGTTTTTAAGGAAGGAAAATAGTGTTACAGGCTCCTGTAGCAGACTTGATGTTTGAAAAACCTTTTCCCAGCCAGAATTGAACTATCTCGAAATGAGATGAGAGAAGCTGAATCATAGCATAAGAAGGGAAATGTTCAAAACATCCAATGCTATTTTGCTGTTTTTCTGATGAAAGGCCTGGAAGAGTGTGTGGTCATAGGCTGGGGCTGCAGAGGGCAGGTGAGATAGGAGTGTGACACAGGCATTAAGTGCAGTGAGTCTCCAGTCTCACCAGCCAGTGACACTGGAATTTGCTGCTTTATTTCTGCTTCTCGCCTAGTTTTCAGAGGAGGGGACAAACAGCACTTATGCATGCCTGGGATGCTAGTGGTTGGTTGCACTCCTGAAGGCTGGCCCAGATCCATTGGTAGGGCTGGAAGTGTTTCCACAGACTTCAGTCATGCTCAACCTCCAGGAGCAAACCAGCAATGGTACAGATTTTGTGTGTATCTCTAATTGCTCCAGAAGGGGATGGACACTTGGAGGTATTCCATGGCCTGTTGGAATGCCGTAACTGCTGAGCTATTTGTGGCTCATTTTTTAGGCAATATTTTTTTCTTTCCATGTTTTTGTGGAAATAGGTGCATGGTGCACACTCCATGAAGCTCTACTGTATCGATTTGAGCCTGAGTCGATATAAGTGGAGGAATGTATTATTTGTCAATAATAATGCATTTAGTCAGCTCCTACTAGCCCAAATGACTGTGAGATGAGAGCTGGGCTCAGTATTTGGACTTTAAGGTTATAGTTAGATAAACCTACCCATTGTGTCCCAAAATAATGATTTATTGGAGATAAAGACCATTTATTCACGTTGTTTGTCTCTCTCTGACCCAGGAATGAAGTCTAGTTGCTTTTAGGTACCAGAGAAGAAACAATTGTTCTTTAGTAGAATTGATTTTAAAAGATGTCAACCAGAAGACGTTCTTTGCTGCTATGTCAGCAAATTTCAGGAAGATGTTCCAGGACAGGAGGGTTGATGGAAAAGGAATTGTCAGGGTAAATGTAGCAGTTTAAAGAACTGTGTGTGGTAGTCAGCGTATTATATTTTTTGTTTGCCTTCTGCTCAGAGACTTAGAAAAAATCAAAGCAATTTTCCTGGCTGCAAGCTGGAACTGTAAACCTCATGAATACAAAATATGTAGATAATCCGAACACATTTGCAGTCACGGTTTGTACAAGCAGCCAGGCCATTTCTGTGAGCCTCTTGAGGAAATTTGTAAATGCTGTAGTAGGGTCTGACCTTGCCAATATTTTATACCAAAACAAAGAAAGTTGTAATTAGGAGGTGCAGACTTGAGAGGGAAAGGTCAGATAATTCACTAAAAACTCTATTTAATGTACAGTTCTCTGAGCACAATTGCTGATGTATGAGAAGTACTGTTGATTAAATGTGGTGTTAAATCCCTGCTAATATTGTAACACTTAATGGATTACAATGGAAAATCATAAGCAAGAAAAACCACAGGAAGAACAGTGTGATTCTTTAATTATGTAAGCAGCAAAAGGGTCGGCTTTTTTTTCCTAATCAAAATTACTAGCAGCTAGAGAAAATGTGAGTTATTGGTTTATATGAAAGTAATTCAACTTTCATTTAAAAAGTGTTTCCTGCTAGTGAGCAGTGCAGACACTGAGCTGTTCAGCAAGTCAGTGTCTGCAGGGACAGGACAGACACTGCTGGCCAGCAGCGCCTGCCTGGGACTTGGCTGGTGGATCTTGTTGCAGTTTCTCTCTGCCACAAATAGGGTTAATAACTAACAGCATGACATGGATGCCTGCTTCAGCACCCGCTAACACTTTCGACATACTCTTTGTTACTTAATGAATTAATGATGACCCAGTCAGATCTGAGCTGACAGGTTAGGATTTGGGCCAGTCTGTTGCAATCACCAGCATATTCTGGGAATGCCTCTGGACTTTGCAGCTCAACTCATGATCAGAGAGACAAGGAAGGACATCTGTAGCCCACTCGTTCAGTCTGTCTGTGCTTGAATGGTACATGGTCCCTGGGACCCTGCTGTGGTGTGACTCAGATTAAACCAAGCCTTAGCTGCACTGTAAGCCTATGGAGAGTCACTGAGCTGTACATCCTCAGTGTATGCCCTATGGTATATTTAGTCCTGTGCTTATAAGTAAATTTGAGACAAAAGCTCTGCTTGAAATGTAAGGCTGCCCCTCAAGGGCCTCTGCTGAACCCCCTGTGCTGCAGGAGCTGGAGTGACTTTCCTCGTTGTGGAGCCTGTGGCATTTTGCTAAACACGACCCAGGCCAAAAGCATATTTTTATAAGGAGCAGCAGCCATTACCACCCCTGTGGTAGCCCTACGTGAGGTCAGCCATCAGTCTGCAGGCACTTTAGAAATGCTGTAAGCATCTGTTCCCCAAAGCACTCACCCAGGAAAAAAGCTGTGATTTCGTTATGATAAGGGTCTCAGCGCCTGTCTCATGTCTCTTTCCTGTCTCCAGAAATTTTACTCTTAGGATACTACTCTTGAGCTCTGCAATGAAAAAGAAATATTGGATGAATTCTGAAACTTCTGTCTTGCCTTACTATTGCATGAGTATTATTTTGCAAGTCAAACATGTCAACTTCCCCTGGTTATTTTGCAGTATGTGACAAGCGGGTTTTGCAACCCAAGGACTTCCTATACTCAGAGTTCATCATGGCTTAGCAGATCCCGTCATTAGGTATAAAGCTCTTCAGCTACGTAACACAGATGGTAAGGTCTTCTTCATAACAAAGTCTTTGTTTTCCTGTTTGCATAAGTCTTTTGAGATAGAATTGCATTAACACAAAGAATAGGTGATGGGGGCCTTGTGTCCAGTGGCAGAGGCCTATAAAGTGTGCAGTGATACAGATAAATGGATCACTGATTCTTTAGAAATATGGATGAAGAATACTCAACAAAATGAAAATTTCAGTGGTTGCATAAACCACTGTTTTATCTTTTGGTTGAGGGGTTGGTCTCTTTCTGACGACATCGTGGTATCAGTCTGGGTTACTCTTGGGAAAGAGAATTGTTTTGGGTTTACACTGGCTACCTAAAGAACAAAAGACTTGTATATAGTTTTAGGTGCTTTTCTACTGTGTGGAGCTTTGGAGCAAAGTCGTCTTTCTTCCTGCTTGGCTTTAAGTTTTGATGAGAGTAGGAAGACACACATGGCACAGTTTCTCCACCAGGTGCTTTTAGAGGTATTGTTTAGGACTGATATAAACTTCAGAGGTTGTGAAAGCAAGTTAAACTTCAACTATAATTGAGTTTTAAGCTTCTCTCTCAATGAAATTACATTTTGTCAAAAATGTAATCTGTCATGCTTGCATACTAGCACAGCAACCCTTTCTACAAACCGGAAAAAGTGATGAAGACAAATGAACCAAAGCTGCTGTTCTCATCCATGTTGCCAACTCTCACTTTTATGACACTGTCAGCAGAAAAGAGGCAAATAGCGGAAGGAATGCCTAATTTGTAAGTGTGTCTTTTTAAAAGATGAAGAGGTGTACAAAGCTCGTTCATGCCAGAGGACTGAAGGTAAGAGTCCATTGGAATGAATCCTTCAATCTCTGGAAAAGTTTGTGAACCTTGGGTGATATCCCAGGAAAATCTTTCACACCTGAGATTTGTAGGGAAACTCAAAACCAGGTAAATAATGTGGGATTTCATTGTTCATAATTCTGGTAGGGCTATGCCTACTAGCACTTATTTTCCTTATAGCTTTTCTTCACTAACTTTGTTATGTTAGTCTGGAGACACAAGCCCAATTGGCAGAGGCTCCTCTTTTTATCCATGGCCCCAAAATGTTCTTTTAACTTACATTGTGTCATTTCACAGTTGATTTTCAGTCTTTTCCTACTTTCTTTACATCTTTTCTTTTACTTGACATGCTAGAAGGTTACACAAAGAGCTCTAACAATCTTGGTTTGCCTACTTTAGTGTGCAAGTGTTCCAATAGAACTTCCTTTAGGGAATGGAAAAGGGATGTGGCCACAGCTCCTTTCCGAAGCTCGTATCAGCTGGTCGTTTAAGGCTAGCCAGCCTATACCAAGCATCTCAAACCCTGCTGCCTCCCAAACACCACCAGTCCATTTTTCAATATCTCCGAGGCTTTCTCTTGATGTTACTCAACATTTCACAGCCAAATGTTGTGCAAGTGCTGCTGCAGGGTGATTTTAATCCCTGTGACAGATGTGGCTGTTTAAGCCATATCACAGGTCTGCATTGTTGAGAAATCCATTTGTAGCAGAGGCTCAAGATCTCTTCATGCATATGTGTTAATCAGGATCACCGCTTTGCAGAGAATGCTCTTAAAGATACAGACATGGTCTTTGTGGGTGCTTTGTCCATGTAAACAAGTGCTGTTGACTGCCACTAGAAGATATTTGTGAACTCCAGAAGTGAGAATTTGAGTATACAGTTGTCCAGAACATAAACTAACAAGAAAAGAATAGTCTTAGCATGGTTTTGGAGAAATGCCTGCTATTGACCTAACACTTTTAATTCTTACATTGACAAAAGAGTCATATAGTAATTATCCAATTTAATTTTTAAATCAAATTATAGGGGAACAGGGAAGTAATGACTTTGTTCATGCACTAGCAGTTACCTTCTATTTACCGCTACTCGGAATATCTGTGAGTCATTTGTACGTCTGTCCTCCAACTGTGTTGAAACTGGGACAACAAGGCACTGAACTTTGCATGCAGACGATTTGGTTGCTTTGTGCTAAGTCAAGATATGAGTATGGCCAGGCTAAAATACAACTGGCCAATAATACGTGTGAAATTAATGAGTAAATAAATGCTAGCTTCAATCAGAAGTGTGCTGGTAATAAATAGTGTCTATTAAAAAGGGCTATACAGAATTTAAAAGTATGTACACCAAATACTGTATTTTTTTTCAGAAAACAGACTGATTTAAGCATCCAGCCAAAATGAACTTTCTTCCATTTGTGACACATCACTTTCAGACACAAAAGTGTTTTGCAGCTGAAGAAAAATCTTCCTTCAGTAATAAGCGAAAAACACTAAAGAAAGAAGGGCTGTTGGAAATGTGTTAAGAGTTTTTATGTTTACTACTGGTTTCCTAACTGGGAATTAAAAATATATTTTAAATTATTATTTTATCATTTGGTTTCATTAGAGGATCATACATGAGTTAGATCATAATTTATCTTAAATTACAAGCACTTGTTTATCAAATGTTCTAAAACTGATGAGCTGTGGAACTGTCTGTACGGTGTGTCATTTCCAAAACACTGTGAAATAAACTGTTACTCTGTGTTGATTGCTCCAGACTCTACAGATTTAAAATGCCGAATGGTGCTAATGCTTGTATAGGTTAGATTGCTCTCTCCTAATGTTGAAAAAGTTTGTCTGCTGTGGAGATGAAAAAGTAGGAAAGAGGAAGAAAATTAATTTTAAAAGGTATTTGAAAGGCTAGACTATATTATGCTCAAATCAAATAAAATTATGCAAGGGATTAAGGATAGGCTTTTTGTGCTAAGAGAGTTTTGGACTAAGTTTTGAAATTATTCCTTCTTTCTTCTTTGCTGTGGTAGCTCACCATCTGCAACCTCTCCAAATGGCTCCAACAGCAGGGCTTAGAAAACACACAAGATTCTTAATAAGAAGGTGACCTTTATTCTCTGGCCGTGGTGCGATAGCTTGGGTCACTGTTACGAAGGTGTACTGTGTTAGAAACAGGGCAGGAATCACTGTGTATTGAGTAGTGGCCACATTACGTGTGTCTTTTTAAAATTTAAACTAGCTGAACGTGAACTCCTCTGACAGCCTCAAGGAAAAACACAGTAATAGAGAGGTTGCTCAGATGGAAGATAGTATAAACAACCTGAGCCATCTGAACATATATGAGAGGGGTGTTTATCAGAGATATCTGCCAGTAGGAACTTTCTCTGCATCTTGTTGGTTTCCTGGTTGCTGTTGAAGCAATTGCCTTTGCAGATACCTAACTGATTGAGGAAAATATTTGATTCTCCTTGGATTGCGATGACTTGCAGGTTTTTTTTCTTTTTTTTGATTTATACGTGAGCACGATCTTAGCTGCATTCTGCATGTCTTGTGGGTAAGAAAATAATCCGTCCAATTTGTACAACATATTGAGTAGTGGTGTAGGATGAGTTCAGTGGACACAGGTCTTGTTAGAAAAAGCCAGTTCTTCTACTGAGAACCATGCTGTCCTTTGAGCGAAATTCTTTCCACACAAATACTGAGGGGAAAAAAAATTCCTGAATATTAATAGAGCTACTAAATTGTTGTGGAGAAAAGATTTAGGCAGACTGAGAGATACAAGCAAGTTCATTTGCCCCAAAGATTAATTTTCTGATTTCCTTTAATAATACCAGGATGAATGGGAGCACTGATTATACATTCAGATTTATTCCTCACTGGCTGTAGCCGTTTAGGGTGAATGATGTGCTGCTTCTGACTGTGAGCTTCAGTAAGGCAATGTCCCACTAATTTCAAGGAACCTCGTGTCAGGCACTGATAGGCATTAATGGCCATGGCCATCTTCAGCTGTGGCCTCCCAACCATGGGCCAGGAACGCTAAGCTCCACCTGGGGCCACCGCCCTCTTTTGGGTAATGCTGGAGGGGCACTGATCTCCAGCTTAGCCACAGCTCCGCTTGTCTCTGTCCGTGGATCCTGCTGATGTGGACCCTGGCCTGTGCGTGGGATTCTGGCTTGGTGGCAGACATGTCCTGTCACTTATGGGTCTGTCGAGCAGTCTCTTGACAGTGTTGGATCCTGACCTGTGGATTGACCAAGCTTGGCCTCAGACCTGCCTCACCTCTGTGGATTCACCTGATGGACAGGGGCCATGGTTCACAGTGGCTGCCATCTCTGGAGCTGCTCTGCTCTGCTCTCATTGTCAGGTGCTGTAGGATGAGTCCTGCTGTAAACCCCAGTTCCCCCCAAGCTAGTTTGGGCTCACACCTTTATGTCTGTAGACCTTGTATCTTCTGCTATTTAGCTAGTTCATATGCATGTAAAACCATATAAGACTTCAGGAAAATACTTGTTAATTTCTTTTTAATTCAGGAGCACAAAGAAGCCATTTCACATGTGTCAATAGCAAAAGACAGCTACAGCATATCAATGAGAAGGAAAAGTTTCTGCTATGTTTGCATTTTAAAACTCTAAAAACTTTAGGAGCAAAAATGTTCTATAAATGCAATTGTTTTAAAGTATATGCCAGTTTGGTAGCTGGATTGGATTTAGGGTATTTTATTTCTCACATTGGAGTAAAAAGTTTCTGCTAGTTTCTCCCAAATCTAGTATCTGTTTCTAATTTGATTTCCAGGATATTTATAACTCACGACTCTGTATAGCAAAAAAACCAACATATCTATCCAAATATAAATCAAATCACTAGAGGCTGAAATATGCCTTTATCCATCCAGTCTCATTAGTTTAATACCTAGAGAAGCGTAAGAAAAAAATACCACTGCATGACTCGATAACAGTAGTGCAAACTAAATTTAAGATGACTTTACCTAAGCGAAGCATCCACAACAGAAATATGATCTGGCTTATAAAATCAGAAGGTATTTGGTTGCAGGACTTTAATTTGCTTTATCATAAAGTTGTTGTAACTTGTGTTAGTTTAGTCAGGAAAGACACGTTATTTGTGACTAAAGAATGAAACTGAGTTGTGTGTGTAAATATTTCTTTATTTTTTAACAAGTGTACTTAACGTTTACCCGTGCGACTTCCTGCCAGAATTCAGAGTTATACTGAACGTGGCTGGAACTGAAAACTAACTAGAGCTGAAAAAGTGGCTCTGAGAAGATACACTCCAGAAAATGCCAGGGGTCCCTGAGGACAATGAAGCAATGAAAAAAGTTGTGATTTATTTTTAAACTGTAGCTTCTGCTGGTCTAGTGAGGTTTAGTTGTCCTGGACTTGCAGCTGAGATCAAAGGGAACCTTTAAAATGTTGGCATAGGGAAGAGGAAAGATTGAGCAATTTGCCAGGGGCTGCCCCGTGAGCTTCTCTGAGGGCTGATGGGGATGCAAAGATAAACGAGAATGACATCAAGTGAATCAAGTGAGCTATCTTTGCTCATGGCTGAAGTGGAGATAACTGGGTTGAATAAGACTTGCTAGTACTTTCAAGGAAAGATTAAAGTTTAGGAATGGGTCAGTCAGCAGAATATGGATAAATACTGCAGCAACAAGTACAATTTGGGTTCAAGGCTTAGTTGAACTTACTAGTAAAGTGCCTATGTGAGGATGATTCCCCCTGTGTGAGGGCTTTTCAGTGATCACTCTGCTATAATTGCCTTTATTTGTACAGTGAGTATTTACATGTGTTCACTGTCTGTCTTGTTTTATCATTTTTTAATTGGCTATGACTTCTGTCCAGAGGACCATTTCGCTCCAAGCAGAGAGGAAGCTTACCACCTGTGAAAGCTTCTTTCCTGAATATTTTTAAAACTGGTTTGGACAGGTTTTTGTCAGGAGTTATGTGTGTAGTTGATTATTTCTTGAGGTCCACTTCCAACACTATGATTCTAAATACATTTGAAGTTGGAGCTACTGATGCATTTTTAAATCAAATTTTCAGTTTAATAATTATTGTTTTATTGTATTAAATAACATTCTAATTTGACAAGTCATTTCGGCCAGAACTTCCCCCTGATGCATTAAATTTGTCTCCACACCTTGAGTGCAGGTCTCTGTGTTGTCCATGCATGAGGAAAGAGAAGTGTGGGCTTCCAAAGATGCTGGAACTTGGCAACTGATTTCGAACTGAATTCTTGTGGCTTGTGCAGACAGATGAAAATACATGTGACCAGAAACAAACAAACCTCAGCCCTACTACAGCCAGTATTTCTTTTCAGATAGTAGAGCTTCCTGTATTCAGTGCTTGGTATTCGTAATTGGCATCCCATGGTGTCTTATCCTTCTGATCTTTGTGAGTTATGCTGTTCCCCCCCATATGCAATAGAAGCCACATGCAAGCTGTTGTATATGCATATGCTAGAATCTCATAAATTCATATGATTCCTCCTTTGTTATCCCCTGAGAACTAGCTGTGTCTTATTGATTGACTCACTGGATCCTGCTTTCCGCGTGGCTGAACCAGTGCGATGCATGACTGGCTGGCAAATACAGGCAGGCAGAGAGGCTTGCAGCTGTGTACTGGAAAGTCCACCAGGAGATGGCTATGGCTTTGCAAGGGAATCCCTTTGCAAGCACTACACAATCTTTGCAGCAGTTGCCCCACCACAACAACAGGAGGTAGCGATGTCACCCATCTGTCCTCCTCATCACAGTATTTTATCTGGATTGAGGGAACAAGCATTGAATAGCGTTGGAGGATTTCTCGGCCGATGTTTGGCTCTGCAGAACTACTGCAAACCTGTAGTGGTTGTGGAATGTTAGATCATCAAGACAGTTTGGTAGAGATGTGTGATGAGCTGACAGTGTACTGCAGCCAGATCCCACCCGCTTGCTTACTCACGCCCCTCCTCAGCAGGACAAGGTGAGACAGTAGGATGAAAGAGCTTGTAGGTTGAGATAAAGACCAGGAGATCATTCGCCAATTACCATCATGGAACAACAGATTGACTTTTGGGAATATTGATTTATCGCCAGTTGAAGTAGATTTGGATGGTGAGAAATACAGGAAATTTTTCATGAACTTCATGAAATATTTCAGTAGAAACAGCTTATTTGTTCAGTGTTGTCTTAAATAGAATTTTAACAAATATTAATTGGAATATTTTTCATCTAATGCTTCCACGGAATATCAGAAATAGTTAATGAAATGTCAAGGATGATATTATGGAGTGATCTGTAAATACCTTTTAATGAATTCCTGTGTTTTGTTTTGGAAAACTCCAGCCCCATTTTGGGAAGTCTGAGTTTTGTGGAACTTGAATCAAACATTTGCACCTTTTCACAAGTACGGATATGTATAGGTATTGTATGCAGTTACACAAATACACTAAAGTTATTAGTATTTGTTCTTTAGTTTTATTGAATGGAATTATTACTTTTGTGAAAGCATTGTGATGAGAGTGCAAATGTTTGAGTCAAATCAACAACAATCAAAATGATGGAAGTTGGAAATAAATAGTACAGGGGTTCACATTTAGTTACACAGTTAGAAATATGCTGGTTTTTGGAAAAAAAAACATGCATTTACACTTGATCTTGAAGTTGCCACTGTGTAACTGGCTTTCAGGTTGAGCTGGTGCAGAGGATCTGGGGCGGCTGTGTCTGGAGGCACCAGAGCTGCTCTGAGCAGTGCCAGGGGCTCAGGCTCGCGGGAGCCAGAACCTCTCTGGGGCCGGCAGCTTGCAGTGCCGGGGGCTGCAGCGTGCTGCTCTGGGGCACGGTGCCCCTGCCTGGAGCGTGCTCTCAAGCCAAGTGAGCTTTTTGTTCCTGAGCTGCTTCTTGCTGCTATTTTCCACAGAGTCCTGGCTCACGGTAAGCTCTCTGCAGTCAGGCTGATCGCCGTGTGGCTGCGGTGGGATCCTGCCGAGTCACTTCACTGACTTCTTGGCAGGTCCAAGGGCTCTCCCTTGCTGAACTGTCTGGCCCTCAGACTTTGGGGCCATCTTCAGTCTCATTTCTTCATTCCCCTCGCAGCTTGCCCTGCAGATCCCTGCACAGTTTTTGAAGCTCTGGAAGGCAAAACATTGCATCATTCAATACATGGTCCACAGGAGAACTGAACGTAGCAGATGGTTGTTACTCTTTCCAATTTCCATCACAGATTAGAAAGAAAAAAAAAATATCGCATTTGAACTACCATCCTTATGAACTTTTCCCAGTGTTGAGATCTGGGGTTTTAATACCTCTTCTCTTACAACTTGAATTTGAAGTAAAACTTACCCCCGTGTCTTCATATGGTGTCCATGCCCATGCTTGTGTGTGGCTGTTCAGGGGAGTCTGGCATTGAGATGGGTAGCAAGGCTGTTGGGGGGCTTGTGAAGTGGGAGAACAAGGGTGGGAAGGACTTAGTAGTTCACATTAACAGGGTTGACAATAATGTAGGTACCTATTTTGAAGGATTTATTACTTTTTGTGTGTGTGTGCCAAGGAAGCTGGAAGGATGTTTGTTTAGATGTCAAAAGAGAGCACAAAAAAATATAGGATAGAATCATTTGCCAGACTAGTTCTCCTGAGGGTACAGAAAAGCATAGCCGTCTGGAGCAAAAGGCAGGGCAGTTCTACCTTGTAATGCTACCAACATTATAAATCATTGTTTCATGAAATTTCATTTTATGCCTTTGGCAAACATGGTAAAATACAGTTCTGCAAGAAATGCTTGGAACAGGAGGGCATAAGTGTTCTCAGCTTCTTGCTCCTGCCACGTTGATACCTCTCTGCTTTTGTGAATTCTCATGTGAACGCAAATCACTGCTGTATCATGTTCTCCCAAAAGAATCTCTCCTGCCTATTAATACATTGTGCAACCTGAAATATCCTGTTAAAATGCTATGAAATACCGTTGTTAAAATGCTGGGATGAAGTCCTGTGGGCTGTGCTTCATACCGTGGCAGGGTGCAGCACTACGAAGTGCTCCTTCCCACCCCAATGTGCAGTGGAACTCAACAAAATGTATCCTAGAGTTTAGATTGCCTCTGGCTCTTGTGCTCATCTGAGAAACGGAGCAGCAGTTGGGATCTTCCTGCCCACCTTGCCATCCGTTTGAGAGTCTCTGTGTCCTCAGTGACCTCTGTATTGTGCCTCTCGGCTGGGAGGGGATTCTATCCAGGCTCTATAGTATTGACAAATAGCTTCAGCGCTGCTGGAAGCCTGTCTTGTTTTGTTATTGGCTGTCCTGCAAGTGTCCTTCAGTTCTTTGATCTGCAGGACCTTCCTTCTGTGACCCATTAGCAGTAGCTTGGTGTGTGTCCTTGTGTTGATATTTTTCTGAAACGCTTCTCTTTTTGATCCCACAGGGTAAGGAAGGCTGTGTGTCAGCCTGACTCCAGCCGAACATGAGTGCTGCAGTGTTTTGATCACTGTGGGTACGAGCAAT
>VWYH01003715.1:0-51563 GCA_013399365.1 Pampusana beccarii | reverse complement strand
CCTTTCGGCACACTGATATAGCCACTGATATTCTCAATAAGCAAGTACTCTGCTAATACTCTGTTGAGAAACTAGTGATGTTCTATACTACTCAGCAGTCACAGGCCTTGGAACAACTGTGACTGCTCAAATGGAATTACTGACATCATACCAGAACTCCATCAGTGGAACAAAACTGGGCACTGCACTTTTTTCAAATGTTTTGGGCCATATTAAATGCTTTGTTTGATCAAAGTTTTCAGTTCTGTGTAGAGTTGTGACAGCAGCACAGTTCTCTGGACTTGCCAGAAAAGGTCAAAAGAACAGCATATGTATGTATACACATTAAATATGTGGAGGTGTATTTGTCTATGTGTGTGTATTTGTGTATACAAATAGTACGTATATGTATATCACAGAATGGTTAGGGCTGGAAGAGACCTCTGGAGATCATCTAGTTCAACTCTCTGCTAAAGCAGATTCACCTAGATTGCACAGGAATGTGTCCAGGCTAGTCTTGAATATCTCTGGAGAAGAAGACTCCGCAACTTCTCTGGGCAGCCTGTTCCAGTGCTCTGTCACCCTCAAAGTAAAGAAGTTTCTCCTCATATTCAGATGGAACCTCCTATGTTTCAGTCTGAGTCTCNGAACACAGTACTCCAAATGTGGCCTCTCCAGCGCAGAGTAGAGGGGCAGGATAACCTCCCTCGACCTGCTGGTCACACTCTTCTTAAAGCGCCCCAAGATACCATTGGCCTTCTTGGCCACAAGGCCACATTGTTGACTTGTGGTCAACCTGTTGTCAACCAGAACTTCCAAGTCTTTCTCTGTAGTGCTGCTTTCCAGCAGCACCACCCCTAATCTGTACTGGTGCCTGGGGTTATTCCTCCCCAGGTGCAGGACCCTACACTTGCGCTTGTTAAACTTCATCAGGTTCTTCTCTGCCCAGTCCTCCAGCCTGTCCAGGTCTCACTGAATGGCAGCACAGCCTTCTGATGTGTCAGCCCTTCCTCCCAGTTTGGTGTCATCAGCAAACTTCCTGAGAGTGCACTCAGTCTCTTCATCCAGGCCATTGAAGAACAGGTTGAACAAGACTGGATCCAGTACTGACCCTGCGGAACCCCACTAGCTACAGGCCTCCAACCAGACTCTGCACCACCGATCACAATCCTCTGAGCTCTGCCATCCAGCCAGTTCATGATCCATCTCATGTATAAATATACATTTATTTATATAGTAAGTATTAGCAGGTGGAAGATATGTTGTCTTGTTATAGTAGTTAAGTTATCTAGCTTATTTGGATAAGATCTTAGATGCTTTTAGCGTGGTCCCACTTCTGAGGAAGATATCAACATATTGCACTCTAGATAGAGAATGCATTTGGCAAATATCTTGTTTATATGGTATTGTAGATACGTAACATACATGCATGTTTTTGTTATTCCTTCATCTGCTTGTTCTTAAACTGAACAACAAGAAACTAAAGATTTTGACTCAACAAATAAAGTACTAGAACATGTACCTTAAAGGAAAGAAATCTGGAGTAAAAAAGGTGGAGAACAATTCATTGAAAATACCTACTTCTAATTTTGCAATTACTTTAACAAAGAGCACAAGGGAGTAGTCACACTCACAAGTGTAAGGGCTAAAATTAAACCTGGATCCTACCTAAGCTCTGTGAAATAGTTTGTTACATTTGTCCTGTACATTTGCACATGAGACACCCACCACCTGACCCGATGGGAGCAAAACCAAGCTTGATACACTAAAGATACAACTACATGGCACAATGCAGCAATTCAGTGCTATATTGTGCTTAGTTTAAAAAATGAAAAGTAAAACTGCTAAATTGAAACTGCCAGATAAAGGCAATTTAATATTTAGTTCTCATTTTCCAACTGATTCTTCATATTGTATTATGTTTAATCTTTCTTAGGAACATCAGAGTATTAAAAGTGCATGTGGATTTAATTACACAGAACTTTCAAATACTGGAGTTTTTTCTCCATGAGAAAAACTGTTCTTACTGTAACAGTGTGACTGATAATAACATGTAGATTTGATTATATTTAATCATGCACAGAAGCAAAGAGCTTTCAGGTCTGGATCTGCAGTATGTATTAGGGTGAAAATGAGAACAAAAATGACAAATTGTTCCACTGATGTCTTTATTCTACACAAAAATAAACACAAAATGCTGCCAGTCTCTCCATGCAGTGAAGTCTTAATACATTGAATGATCAGCTGACAAGAAGAGACATGACAGATACACGACTGTCTGGACTAAGAGACCAAGCAGCTGTAAAAAATAGTTGCAAGTTGCAGCTGCAGTTCCATCTTGTATTTGTACTAGCCAAAAGTAGAGATATACAAAAGTGATGCAAGCTGTTCATTCTTGCTGCAAGAGAATCTATGATTTCTGTGAATACATCCTTCTTACGATTCTCAATACACAGTGCTCTCTGCCCAAGGGAAAAATAGCCATACTGTCCTTTGTTCTTGAAACTATATGCATGGAAATTATCATTAATTCCTTCACACTTTTTACACCATCAACATTGTTTCATTCTGCCAATAGCTTCATTTCTTTAGAACTGGAGAGGTATCCAAATTTCAGAACAAGATATAAGTAATGTTTTTCAAATCTGTTCTATGATGATTCTGAAGTCTAAGAGTTTGGAGATGTTTTTTAAACCAAATGCATAAAAGAAGAAAAAGGATCAGAATGTGTAAAGTAAAAGGTAAACGAAAGTATATGCTTGACCACATTATCTTAGCAGATATGTTATATTAGCATCAATTGGAGACTACCTGTTCTAAAAAGTACACACATTAAAAGGCAAGTTAAACATGTGATTGCCACTGACTTCCTGTTCCCAGCTCTTAATATTTGTGTAAACACAGGTTTTATTTTATTTCCTTACCAATAGAGGTCAAAGTTTGTACTTAATGGATTCCTGGTTCACACAATACATTTGCTTTTTATTCTGTATCTGGTAATAAAATCTGTCTGATTATTGAATTAATAGAACTGTAACAAGTGGCAAATAACTTTATTCTCTCTAAATCTGGTTTGAACATGAATTACAAACCACAAATTACGAGTACAGCAATTAGGAGAACTTAGGCTGTTTCCTGTTCATGTGACTTAATGAACCAAGCTAGAAACGTTTGAACCACAGCTGCTTTCATGTGTAATGCTTTCCATTCCTTTGCTGTATTGTATGGAGTCAAAATACATGCTGTCCAGGAGAACTACCAATGTATAATTAAAGGTAATTCCTGAATTTCCATTAGGAAAGGAATACTGTTTAACTGGTAAAACCCAAAAGCTGACCAAAAAAAAAAAAAAAANAAAAAAAAAAAAAAGAAAAGGATCTATGTTTTCCCAAGTTTTTGCTCATAGGATAAGTATTCTCCATGCTAATACAACCTGGAGGAAAAAAATAACAAAAATAAGTTGGTATCGATATTTTCTGTTTGGGAAAAAAAGGACCACACCAAGTTTGGATTTAGTCCAAAGTCTAATCTGTCTCTAGACTTTGATATGAGGTCATAATGAATAGTCAAGAAATAGCAAGAAGGAATACCTTTGTTCTCTCTACCAGAAGCAAATGAAAATGGGACAATCAATGTCTTTCTCTACAGACTACTTAATCATCAGATAAATGTGGCCTTAAAAGATACTGCACAGATTTTGTTCACAATTATAGTGTTTGACAGAAATTTTAATTAAAAAGTCATACACAAGTATCAAGTGATAGAAGACAAACACGAATAAAGGAGACATTCCCTCTCTGGTTTATTTTTCCACAACTGTTCTGTTCTTTTCTGCCAGCACTGTAGCTAAAATGACCAGAATTTAGGATTAAGTGTCATAGAATAAACGGTGCAGCCCAGACTGCTACAGAGATCAGAATGCAAAACGGTTTGAGTTCAGCATCAGCAACACGGAATTCAGGAGCAGAAGAAGGGAGTGTGGGACATGAGAGCAAAGGGAGTTTTTCTTCCCTTCACTCCTGTGCACAGGAAGGGTATCATGTGAGAGCACACTCTCACAGGGGTGGGCCTTGCTAGCTTTGTAGGATTGCTATTTTTGGTTTGGTTTGGTTTTTTTGCCCTACATGTTTTACTCCAGAAACACTTCAATTTTTTTTTTCCAAGGTTGCCTTCAGGGCAGCAGCTATGCTTCAGAGAACTGGGAGTGCCAGGCTTTCTCAGCCTCTCATGTTGGCAGGACACAGAGAGTGAATGACACCAGCTGAGGTCCCCACAGCTATAGTACCCAAGATATCCATCAAAGTGAATGCCAGAGGCATAAAGCCAACACAGGGAGGTCTCAGCCATTGTCTCCAACAAATTAGAATTAAAAGTTAAGTACCAATTGATGAAGTCTTTACAGCTTTTACAGGCATGTGTTTTAATTTTTTTTCTACATTTTTTTTCTTAACAACTGCATGGGAAAGACTTGGCTTTACAGTCATTTAAGTACAAAAGTACTTTTGAAATGATGCAAGACTGCTACTTTTTGAACAGTGAAAGAGTGCTGTTAGTTATTTCTTAGTTTGTATTCACTTTCCATCTAGTTGCAGAGTAAAACAAGAAATAAAATCCTCCTTAACACCTATAGCCACTCTCTGTACATTGCAACAAAACATAATTTACATTGTTAAATGAAATTTTACATTCAAATATCTGTAGTCAGATCAACAGCAGAGCTGGCTCCGAGTGAATGGCAGCCCTAACAGTCTGCTCAATAATATTTGTATGTGAGGTATCTCATCTATTTTGAATATCATATCTGTTAAATTCCAGAATTAAGAGTAATTTTCTAGGTACTGAGAAAGAGAATTCTCTTGATTTTGGTGACCAAAAGGAAAGCAGGACGTGTGAATTTCTACTAAATCCATCAGGTGGATTACTCAGTGTCTGATGGCACAATCACACTGGTCTTCTTCTAGATACTATTTGGGGAAGTTATATGTATGGAAAGTGTGAATACAAGCAGTTAGAAAGTCACACAGAATGGACATAAGTATCAGGGGATTCTAAAGGTGGGACAGAGACTGAGGATAAGGGCATAGCTGGCTATGACTTTTTGGTGGATACTTCTCAGTGAAAAAATTCTCGTTTACACAACTGGAACATTCTCAGAATATGTATCTATTTTATTGTCAGTTTATTTGGAAAACATCTTGGCAGCAGGGGCAACCAGAGAGTTATGTGGTACCTGCCTGCCTGATCGCTGGTCAGCTACTCTGACAAGTAGACAGGACCCATTGATGTATGCAGTAACTTTTGCCTGGAGAAGCAGCAGTGCATGAGGAACTGTTTCATTCTGACTTTAGTCATTTCTTCCTGTCATATGTTCACAATACTGGATTTTCTGCCCTCTAAATAAAGGGTTTTGTGTAAAATAGCTGATACTGACTACTTGTCTTTCTTTGATTTTTCACTTAAGCTATTTTTTGTGAGAACAGAAGACCAAGACATAAAATATTCAGTATGTGTACTAAGTATGTGTACTAAGATACACTATATTCATTGTACATAAATGATGCTAGCATGAATATTTTAAGATGTGTTTGAAGGCCAGTCATATACAATGATTTGGAAGTTGAAGTATGTATGATTTTAATAGTCTCATGTTAAACCAACATATCTTACAGTTATTTAAAATTTGAATAAGTTAGAAAATCAGATATTTGAGCTCAAAAAACCCAAACCAACCAAACAAACAAAACAAAAAGCAAAGCAAACCAACCAAAACCAAAACCAAACCAACCCCAACCAACAACAACAAAAACCAACCAACCAACCAACCAACCAGAAGTTGAGCTGTTGTGTCAAACCGTCAGGCTGTTATCAAGCTGTAGCCAGTATCTTTACGTATCAGTAAGAGTCAAGGAATCTTACAGGCACAAACTTCTAAAGTACCCACAAGGCCTAGGGCTAAGCAAATGCTGCATTTTGGTTTGACTCTTTATAAATATACGTAGCTATTTATCCAGATATATGCAACGCTGCTAAAATCATATGCAAAGAAGGAGTATATTACTGGAAGCGGAATGGGTTTTTTAGGGAACTTCATAAAAGCATCAAAATATCCTAGAACTGATATGCCTATAATTTCCTAAATGAATTAAACTGTGCAAGATGGTCTTTTAATTAGGTAAAATGTTATGATTCTCTCAATATGCATAATTTCTAGCTTAACACTAATTCCTTTGACATTTCAAAATCTTCCAGAAGTATACATGATGCTGGAAAGTAAACTGCACCTAAATACCAAAATACTGAATAATGTATATGACCACAATAACCCCTGCTCACCTGTACAATGCCAGTTTCTGACCAGCAATGATGTTACTATTAATAAATCAGTTATAATTACAACATGGAAAAAATCACATTAATTAGAGGTGTCATTCTCTCACTATAGTTTTATAGACTATTTTTCTCAAAGCTCTTCCATATAAAATAGTTATCCATGTACTGCAGACTTAGTCAGTTCTTGCAGTCCTGCAGCAAATGTTTGGTCTGGAGTCCCCAGTTAAATGTAGTTGTAGATGGCTGCTTTTGATTAATTGTATTTACATCATCATTGGATGTCCTCATAAGATAATAATTTACCTGCTGAATCATAAGTATTTAGGCTGATAAAGTGAAATTCCTTCCAGGGTAGCTGAAGGTAAAATTTTTATCCTTACATCTCGGATGGAATAGATGTCAGCCAAGAGCACTGCTACAAATAGGGGGAACTGAAAACAACAATATTTCGGGTAGGTGTTTGCTTTTGCCAGTATTCGCGTTTTATGAGTTTCTAAGGTTCATATAATAGAGGCATAAAAGGCTTTGTTAAACATAAAGGCTATGGAGAAAAGCTTAAAAGCATGGCAATGGAAGAGGAAAATTAGCTGTTACGCGGTATATAAAGGCTTTGGTGCCTTCTCATGCATTCCTAGGGATCTTAGCCCCATGAGGTGTCAGTCTGGTACCTTTCAGAGCAAAAATGTTGCTCTCAAGCACCCAGCTCTGGAAATGAGCAAGTCATAGAATGTGCATTGATTGTAGCTCTTTTAATTTATTACTGCTTGACAGAAAGATTATGTAGATACGTAACAAATGAAAATAAACACCTATTTGACGACAGTGATAATTTTTTTTTCATCTTTTCTGTCAGAGGATGGCACTTTTCTGTGTGACACTACCAGTGATCAAGCTTAAGTTATTAGGGAGTAATACAGTTCCTGATCTTCACAGAGCGATTATTTCCTAAAAGTGAGAATAGTGAAATTCTATTTTGGATTTCATTAATAAGAACTTAGAGATGATTTGCCAGAAATTAATGTAGTATGTACAGTTGCAAAACCTTAATAACTATAGGTTGATTGTACTATCAATCTAATTAGGCTGTTTTGAGGAGTTAATAATTTTGCACTTTGATCAAGATTTTCAGGAGTGACAAGTGGTATGAGGTATTTATATTGACATCGGTTGGAAAAAGGTCCTGTTTATTCAGAAAGTGTTGAGCAGTTACGCACTTTTAAAGTATATGAACTCCCACATCCTAGAAGGGAGCTATGTAAAAGTCGCATACAAGATGTAAATGTTGGAGTAAAATGGTAATTCTCACATTATTACACTTAATCTTAGAAGTTCGGTTATTTTAACTGCATTAAGATGAAATTTGTGAAAAGTCTGTAAACAATAAAATGATGCATCAAGTGCAATAGAGTCAAAGGTGATGAGATTGTTCTTATCTTATTTTGGGGAGGATTTTAATACCAAATATTCACAAACCAGTTGAAAACATGGGATAAGCTAATGATCAGTATGGTCAAATTATTGGTCTAAAATTATTTCTTAAAAGTCTGGGATTTAATGAAACATTTTTTTTCTCATCAAATTTTTTTTTTCTTGCATTTGTTCATTTATTTTGTTTTGTTCTAAGTCAGATGCAGAAAATTTAAAACTGAAAATTTGGAATTAAAGGTCACAATGCTATTATCAAGAACCAAACACTTTACCCTTCAGTTGCCAGGGTAGGAAAATAAGCAAACAAACAAACAAACAAAAAGCAGAGCATGGAAATAAGGCAGACCTTTGTTTCAGTTAAAATTTTATGGTTTTATTTTAATTACAATGAACTCGACCCAGGGCTAAAATTACACTAAAAGACAGTCACTGTCTCTCCTGTGCTTCTTCGCACAACTCAGAAGGGATAACTCTGAGAACATGGTGAGGAGCTAGTTTGCAAGCAAAGGAATGATACCAGAGAAGGACAAAACAATAGGAACCCAGGAAAGTAATTAATTACATAAAGTAAGTATTGCGTAGGTGAAACAGGAAAGGCTGAAGAGCTTCATATGGAGAGGTAATCCATACCTTTTATATTTTATGGGGGACGTTGTCTTCTAATTAAATTATTTTTTTCCTGAAGTAATTACTATGCTAGTGAATATTGTCAGGATCAAGCAACTGAATTTCTTATTTGTTGTGTCAGTTCAGTGGGGCAGTGACACAGCGAACCTAACTGCAGTGCAGTCAGTCTTTCACCTCTGATATGGAGAGATATAAGTGTTGTAACATAACTGGAATTGATCTTTGGGGATGTTGGTGGGAAGGTGGAGATGAACTCATCACAGTTGCTGAAGTACCACAGTGCCTTTCCCATTTTGTAACATAGATTGCTCTCTGCCCCTGGCAGTGCTGACGTTACAGGCAAGAGCTTAATTGTTACCCTGCAAACTCAGAAAAGCAGTTGTATTATTCCTGTGCTTGCACCGTGGACAGCCCTTTTTACTGAGGCAAAGTTCATCATTTTGCTTAAAAAGTCACACAAGGGAGAGATGAGCGCAATCACTCAGAAGAGCAAATAAAAGTAAATGAAAGAAGAATTAATAAAAAAATCTGAGATTTATATCTCTCTTCATTCATTCCTTGCCAGCATTTATCCACACATTCTTTTCAGAACTTCTAAAACTCCTGCACTTCGTTCTTCCACTTTGTGTACTGGCCCAATATTATTCCTCTCCTTATCAGATAGCAATCAAAATTTGTGTATTATTTGTCTTTTTACATTTTGCTTCTGGGTATAATACCAAATTTGTTCAGTAGATGAAGTTAAATGTGTTTGAGCTGTTAGAAATAGAAGCCATTATAAAAACCTTGTAAGAACGATAGTGAACTGGAAGAGGTTTGTGTTTTCTCTTTTCTTTCTAAATGGCATTTAGGTGTGTTAAACTTGATAAGATCCTGCTTGGCAGGTGCTCTGCTGTTGCAGCTTCTGAAAGCCATGGGAATGAGGGAGGGCATTGCAATTCTATATATAAAGCATCCAAGCTTGAAGAAGTGAGCTTACAAAGTGGCAGCAGAAGTGCTGACATTTGGAACGGAAGAGAGTACTAAAAAAACCTCTCCAGTTAGGTCATGCATCATGTTTCCGACAGTAATACTGCTCATCTTCTGCAGTTTTCTGCAATCTGCTGGTAAGTCTAAGATGCCCGTCTTCCTCTTGATATATGATTTGAAGGAAAATATGCATTTATTGAAATAAAATGGGTGACTCTGTTATAGTATTACAACACATGACCTTAAGGTCTTGCTCTCCTTTCCCTCAACTATCAGAATTAAATTTACACATTTTCTTCTCCCTCACTGCATCTTAAAACACAACTGTCTATTTAATAAATATATGACTGAAATAAAACTTTTTGTTCTTAACTTTTTTTTCAGAAACATGGTTACTGATTTGTTGGATCATTCCCTAAAACTGGTTCCCTCAATACAGGGAATGTTTTTAATGGATTTACATTGTGTTTCCAAGCTGCTGAGTACCTTCATCTTTCAGATGTTCATGATGCAGTGGTCTCATGATGTCATTGTGGTAACTGTGTATCTTATGTGTAGAGTGATGATCAAAACCTTTTTCCTTTGTTATGCAAACTGTGAAAAGTATTAAGTATGAGCTATGGAATGGCATTACTTTTTTGAAGAACGATGAGATAGAAAGAATCCTGTGCTGGAAAACAAGCAAATTATTTCTCTCTAAAAATTTTACACGACTGTTAAATTATTCCTCCATATATTATTCAATATAATTCATTAGTCTTTTAAAGGGCTGACTTACTTCTTTCGATCCAACCTATCTGAATATCAGGTGACTGTGTAATTTTTTAAAAAGACTTGACAATCGAGTTAATTGGCTCTGTAGCTACTCTGCCTTCTTACTCATTCCTGTAGTGTTTTCAGTGGATTCTTTGAGACTGACCCTTTTTTGCCATGGTTTGTCATTATTTAAGATAATGGTTTCTTTTTATCTTTTCTTCATATTTGGTTCAATTATCGATTGTTACAGTTCTGATTTCAAGAACATGTTGCAAGCTGCTGAAAAGCATACTTCACTTGCTTTAATTTAAACAAAGTTAAATTTATTTCTTCCGTATTGTGTTCACTACATTTAATGAACCATATAGTTCAAATTGCACAAGGACGTGTCTTGCTCTTAAATCACTGACTTAAACTATAACGCTAAAACCAACAAAAATATAGGCAACTCAACTCTTCCGTAGACTCTCAAAGCCAATTTCTAATCTTAGCTGTATTGTTATAAATCAAGTATAACTTCTTTCTCTGTGTTAGCACCTCGGTAAGCAAGATCAAACCAAGTACCTGAATGTAACCCCAAACACGGGTGCCTGCAAATTATTAATCTACATGACTTCATATGTTAGATGAGTGCATATATTACTGTAAATACTAATATTTGAAATCAAATAGAAAATTAGTGTTGACCCCTTTTCATCCACAAGCTTTATGCTTAAACTTGGCAATTACAAATAGGGCCTCATCTCTAAAGGACTGTGTTGTCTAAGACGGAAGTTTAGTTCGATTTAAACATAAAAGCTTAAAAGTAGGATCTAGAAAATTCTTATAGAACAGTCTTCTCACTTTTGGATGCATCAACATTTTGGGGCCTTGAAATGCCATACAAGGTTGGAGACCACAAAAACAAGTAGAGGTTTCGTTCTGTCAAGTAAGCTTTTGAAATCAGATAATTTTTGGAGGCATAGCTGATCAATAAGACATTGATCTGTATGTTCTAAAACTTGCCAACATGCAGGTTGCTCAAAGTTTTGAACTCTAGATCCAACTCTTGCCTCTTCAGAATGAGTTAAATCAAAGCAAGGACTCCAATTATTCTCATCATGGATCTGCATTCAAATTCCGTACCTTGAGTCTGTCTCTAACTAAAAATGTAAATATTCATTGTAAGAGCATATGTTTGATGTGAAGTCTGACAGAAACTGGAAGACTCACTTCCTCTTTCCCTTGAGAACTCAAAAAAAGCAGTAAACAAGTATTAGCCTGATAAAACAAACAAACAAACAAACCACCAAAAACAACAACAACAACGAAACAACCTACAGATTTTTAAAACCAGATTAAAACTGCTAGTTCTAGATTTTACTGAATAAGATATGTTGATTCATTTATTAAATTGAGGCTTCGCCATTTCAGCTACTTCAATAGTCAAAACTGTGCATGGATCCTTAAGAGATGTTAATGTGCAGTTGTGGTATTTTTTCTTACTAAATATATAACTAGGAAGCTACCTTGATTTATGGTGTTCAGACATCATGTTTTACAAGAGGCAAAGGGAGTTAATAATTTCATATTGAAGAGTAGTAATCATGAACATATGCAACTGATTATTAGTATTTCAGCTATCTTTGCTGTTAAATTTCATACTAGGTTTATATAATTTACTTTAAAGCTCTTGTTTTTTCCAGAACTTCTGGCATTTCAACATTCCTTTTTGTCCCAAATGAGAAGATAAAAACTGAACACTTTACAAAACAAAACAAAAATCCCAGCGTATTTGGAAGTACATAAAATATTTCATTTCAATGTCTTACATCAAATGGAAATGTTTTGTTTTCAATCTTTTAGCTCATGTGAAATACTGTGATAGAGGTCATTACAACATAAAACTATTTTCCCATCGAGATATCTCACAGTAACTGTAGCATAGGAAAAAAATGACTTATTTCTCCATAGTAATGCATGTTCGCTGTCTGGATTGTATTGCTGTCATGAACTAGACAGGCTGACCCCACAGAAACCTCACTTTGACAGATATAATTCTCAAGGAAGCCAGGCCAACTAGAGTAGAATAGGAATTGAAAGTAAAAGTTCCTCTATCTAAGAAAAGTGAAAGTCTGTTTAAAGTTCTATTGAGCTAATTCAAAATCAAGCAATTTCATATCAGCTCAAAATCATCCCATTTCTCAAAGGAAAACAGAATACTTGCAGTAATAGCCAAATGTCAGTAAAGAAGATTTCAGTGATTGAGAAATCTCATTTACCACTAGGACAGCCTTTTCAACTGAAACTTCCTACACGGTTGCTATATACAACAGCTACATGGGGCCATAGCACTTGCTGCATCTACACAACCTGTCATTTCATGTGATGGTGAATGGTTAATAATTGCAAGGGTGATTTTACTCAAGTGTGAGGAGAAGAATGTAAATGCTGGTAATAACTACTGTACTGTAATTAGTCTAATAGTTTGACCTGACAGGATATAGACTGATTGGCAGATAGTCAGCAAATGGCTCCACATTTGTTTTACTAGCCATTCTTAGAGCAAAATATTAAACTGGATTTCATATCCTTAGTTGTTTTCAGTATAACTCTTGCACACCTCCATGTAATCCAGGATGATTATTACATTCAACTTTTTCATCTAAACACCAAACTTGGAGTATTTGTAACATTTCATAGCTGGCATGCTTAGACTTGTGAATTTTGAGTTTGAAAAGCTTACAAATAAGCTTTGTAAACCAAACCATCTGTTCCGATCTAAAATATTTGTCCGTAAAGTATTAGACTTTTTTGTTTTACATCAAGCTCTCTAGATAGATGTCACCTGAAGTAACACTTTAGACATGTCTTCAATTCCTGCAAATTATATATTCTCTGAAGGCAGCTGTTACACAATCCCAAATCCCGTTAATGTAGTGTTTGTAGTTTGGGATTAAACTGTAGTGAATGCAAAACTTAAACTAACAATAATAGATTATTGATCGAATGGAGATACTAAAATCAAGGGGGTCAAAAAAGGCAGCAGCAATTCTAGATGTGAAGAGTATTAGGTTGATAGCCACACAAATTGACTCTATTATTTTCTGTGCTGTATTCACTCTGATACGTGGCTCACTAGGAACTTAGAAGGACAGAGGAATAAGCATGCTGTATTCTGGAGATGCCTGCCGAGTTGCAGGGCGACCACAGCGGTTTTACTGAAACACTAGCAGAATTTCAAACAATTATTGGCCAGTGCTGACCAATTGTAAAGGACAAGGCAATGTGAGTAGGTTCTACAATGATTTTCTGATGAGTGTGTCAGACAACTGTGGAAATTGAAGTGCTTGCCATGCAGTGAGTACAGCAGCTAGCAATTCAACAGCTAATGAGACTGCTTTGTGCTGCTTCTTTCATGTGGAAATGTTCTTGGTTAGTTTATGAAGAAGTTATTATGCTGGTAACTTACTCCCAACTCAGAAAAATTATGTTACATTGTACCCTTGAGTTTCATTTTTTGTTTGTAAAGCACTGTCCAATTGAAATGGACACAATATCTAGGAAGCAGGATAGAGGGAATACATCTCACTGAACTTGCCTTGGCATTTACACCACAGATAGCGACCTAAGATTTTCTTTACCCCAGTAGAGGGAAATAAATTTTTTGTGTATAATCCCCTTTTTCCATACTAGACACATGTTTGGGAAGTCAAATTGTACTCAGCAAATTTGTATTTACTTTCATAGCCTATGAAAAGAGTCAACTGGCTGAAATTAACGTCATTTAAAGCTACTAGAAAAAACATTTGGGGTGGAACCACTTCTGTCACTGAACTTATATCCTTGATTTATTTCACTTCTGTCTAGGTATTCATTGTATACAATCCTTCCAGAGTAGTATTTTAGCTCTTAAAAGCTTAGATTAGTTTATTCAGATAACAACTTTTTCATTAAGTATTATTTCAGAGAAGAACTGACACATAGACTGATGGGGCAGTTGGAGATGTCTGGATCTCAGTTGCAAAGCAAAGGCATGCACTGAAACTCTTATTCTTCACATAGCCCTCTTGTGCCTTAAATTGGTGTCACATTCAAGGTAGATCCTCACCTGTTTTGCTACAGTCCTTAAAATACCGCATCATCAATATTACCTCACCTTCAGCAGCACAGCGTGGAACTGGCTAGAGAGTCTGTGACAGTTGGTTAGCTCCCTAGAGGCTTTTATTCTCTTCAATATATAAGGAAGCAACAGAAGCCTGCAGAGCTGTAGAGTATATATAGATATGTGTGTCGACTTGGCCTGGCTTATGTGATTACAGAAACCTTCTGCCATAACATAACTTTCTCTGTTGCAAAAAATCCTAAACACATAATAGAGAAGTATATGGATTTACAGTATATTTGCTCCCACTACCTAAGAAATGCTGGACCTGACAAACTTGAAAAACAAGTGGCACGTTTCTGAAACACCCCAGGTTCTTTTTTTTACAGCTTGCTGTAGTTGTTACTGTCCAGCTATGGACTCCACGAAAGCTCACTCCATGCATGCACTGCCTCTGTCATTGCACAGGGCTCACTGTTTGTAGATTGGCTGTGGCAGCCCTTTTCAACATCTGTCTTACTGTCTTTGCACTTTGGGCAGGAAGCAAGCTGCAAGGCAAAAGAATCTTCAGGTATGTGTGAGGACACAGTGCAGTTGTGCAGATGATGTAGATCTGGGTCTGTGACAGAAGAGGGACCACGTTGTATTCCACATTTGCTAAACGTTCCTTGGCTTCTCATAACCAGAACAGGTTTTGTGTAGAGGTGTCTGGAAGGGAACAGGCAACAGCCTTCATCACTCTGCCTTAACACAAGCAGCAAAAGAAACAACTAGGCCTGAGGATTTCCCACTCTGCAGCTACAGATCACATGATCCATGTGAAGCACACATGGGATGTCATTTTTCCCATTTCATATTGCTTAGGATTTCTGACAGCTTAGAGGATAAAGTTTTCCCATTGTGTTTTTCCTTTCGCAGCTTTTGAAGGAAATTATTGGCCTCACTTTTTTCTCCAAAAACAGAAAGAATCTCTTCAAAGAAGTAAGTGCCTGACTTGGTATTTAATATTCATGTTGCAACTATGAGTAAAAACTACATTCAGCATCAGTTCTATATTACAGAAAACACTGTACAAAATACATAATGAAAATAAGTCCTTGCCTCAAGGAGCATATATTTTAAAGCATTAGTTTTAGAAATTCTGAATTAAGAATTTGCCTACAAAAAGACGGTAAAATATGTTGTCTTGCTCTGGTAAGTTTCACACTGATTTGAAAGGGCTTTAGTGTGCCGTTTTGATGCCTAAGGGCAGAAACTGTGAGCAGTTTAGTAGCCTTCCACATTTAGGAATTTGCTATTGAGGTTGTTTGTGTGATCTGCTGGATTTTCATTCGTGCAGATTATTCCCTAATACTATCTAAGAAATTAGGAAATTGATTATTTTGATGTTGCAAAATCCAGGAAATGGAATAAAGCTGTTTCTCTACATAGGGTAGGTCTATGAGATTATTTTAAAGATTGCAGTTTATAACAAATCCATGTGCAAGTGAAAGATCTGAATATGGAATAGTTCTTCCCCACCTTTATAGCCAGCAGCCAGTGGGGAGTCAGCATATGGACAGATCTCTGCTTCAACATCCAGTTGACCCAGCTGAAGCTACTGTTGCCACAGTTCTGGTAGTTCCTCAGTTTTCTCTTAACTCCTAAGAATGGCTTGTGTGCATGCACAGAAATCTGTAAGCAAAGCAAAGGAAAGTAAAAGTAACTCCAGCTACCTACTTACTGCAAATTTGTGCTAGTCCTTCTGAGTCTAAGAAATACAAAATATAGTAAGATCTTACTTGTGTGAAAATATGTGCTATGCCAAAGCACAAAATAATAATATATTATGGCTTTAAAGTACTAAAAACATTAACTATCAGAAGTACTGTTAGAAAGGTGAATATCATTAAAATGTTAAGTCATCATTAAAATGCTAACTTTTGACAGCAGTGATTCTGGTATTTCTGTTACAAAGAAATTTTGCTTTCGTGCAAAAGGAAGCTGGACAAGTAGTTGGAAGCCAGAGCAAAAGGGGAATAAGGAGACAAATTCCAATAGCCTCACAAAATTACCTGAACTGAAAATAATTGGAGGCTGAGAATCTGGGGAAGTATACATGCTTGACCTGGCGGTACTCTTCCCTTGGGCAGCCTCTAAGTGATCACTGCTGGAAATAAAATATCAAGCTACATCAACGTTTGGGCAGAACCCATAAAACTTTTCACATTATCTTTTCTGAAGAAATGTAAGGCACTGACTTTTCAATTTAAATTTAATTCAGTAAACATTTCGTTTTCCACATCTATAGCAAGAATGAATAAATCTCAACATGCTAACATGATATACTGTATTTTACAGAATGTGCTGTTCCTCTGCTAAGACAGGATACAAAAGGCTAAAACCCTTCTGAAAACATACAGTTTTCACTAGATCCTTTCTAAAAGAAATATCCTAGTATTCTGAACAATATTTCTAGCATATTCTATTTACAGACATTCTTCCTACTAATCGATAATCTTAATGTTTTACATTAAAATACTGTGCTTTACTGTTGCATACTGTTAAAAAGCAACTCTGTGTACTCCAAAAGTCGCAGCATTTCAGTGGCTGACAATGAAATTCTTAATCTAGTTCGGGGAAAATGCGGAAGTGTAGAACAAAAACAATGACATAAATTGCAAATTTATTATGATGAGAGGCATTTATTTAGGCAGAAAAAGCACAGTGCCTTGGATTAGGTGAATTCTCTTTCAGCATAAGCAAGGAAGACCTACATGAAGTTCATCTTGAAGGCAAAAATAGCTTGGTACTTATTACCAGCCAAAAAATAAAAAATAATCAGCAACTCATCTCTGTCTTCTGTCTATTCTTACAACAGTAGGGTAGGCATATATGCAAATTAGAAGAAGGTCCCTAGATAGGACTTTGAAAAAACTGAACTCAAAGGACAAATATACAATCTAGTTCTAAACTTTCTCGAGTTATTGACATTCCTATTTGCTATTTTTGTCTGATAAGATTTAAATAAAAATAAATATACGGAAGGTGCCCCTATTGCACTCTGACCATTGTGCAACCCCATTTAACCATTCCTCAGCACATGCTGAAAAAGCTGGGGTTTGCTGGTCAGTATCACTTAAGCACAATATATTGAACTAGCTGGAATTGGGCATGAAGGACCAATGATAACAATTAGCCAATTCCTATTTTCCAGTCAGACGTTCTGGACAGCACAGAAGTATGGAAGAGGAATACTTTTTGCCAACAGGTAACAGCTTATTGAGAAACGTTTTCTACGTGACCTGAATATAAACAGTAACATTCTGTAGTCGTTTGATCACTCTTTAAGAGTAAAAAATGTTTTAGATTTAAAGCAGTGATCATAAATCACAGCTAGACCTTGCTAAATTTACCTGATACTTTGTGCTTCTAAGATAGATTCTAAGATACCTGAGCTTCATATAACTCCATAAACAAAAATAGTTTAAAAATGAAAAATAATTATCTGAGTCCGGAAATATATAACCAAAGACATTATTTTACTTACTTCAGTAGTTCAATCAGCTTCAGAGGGACTGTTCAATCGCTTTAAGTAGGTATAGAAATATCTAACCTCAAGCGCTGGAGTTGTATCTCTTTTTTATTATTAATTTCAACCTCCTAAAATCCAACCATTCAGATGAAAAGTGATTATTTTTCAAAAATGAAAACTGATTAAAACATTCCATATATTTACAAAGCTGTCTGGAACTTGGTCACACAAGCATGGAGCCAAAAAAAAGTAGCAACTTACAAGTTGTGCTTTGAAGACTGTCTTTGGATACCTAATTATATGACTGTGCAATGGATCATGATATAGCAATGCCACAGCTTCATAAATATTGTGCCTGAGATGCTAAAGGTCTCTCCAGTAGGAAGCTGTTGCCTTTGCGAACGGATTGAGCAGACTGAAATGAGAAGATAAATCTTTATATTACCCACAGAGGAGATGAAAGGTGTTTCCCAAGCTAGGGAGCTCTCTTCTGCTTATAGTAGATAAGAATATCACTCTGACTTCAACTGTTGTTTCACTTCCTGACTTGAGATAAATTTTTTAGGTTATCAAAAAGAAAAAAAAAAAAGGCTAGGATGTTGTTTACATAATTAATCTGAGTAGAAATCTACATGATTGTCCTACTATTTGTATTTGAAATGGCAATCAGAATGAGCAAATATGCCGCCAGGAGACCTAAATCCATTTTTCCCTTTCACTTTTATAGTTTTGAGCAAGGATTCCTGTTCTACCTGGGGTGGAGGGCATTTTTCAACCTTTGATAAATACCAGTATGACTTTACTGGGACCTGCAACTATATCTTTGCAACTGTGTGTGATGAAACCAGCCCAGACTTCAACATTCAGTTCCGACGTGGCCTGGACAAAAAAATCGCAAGGATCATTATTGAGCTGGGACCTTCTGTGGTCATTGTTGAGAAAGGCAGCATTTCTGTCAGGAGTGTTGGGTAAGATTCTGTGATGAATGTGAAAAAAAGTGTTTAAAGAAGGCCACAAGTTACATAGCAGTTGCACTAAAGAAGACTACTTCATATCAAAAATGAATTTAAAAATTGCAGAAGCTAGTGCATCTAACTGGACTCTACTCCCATTTCTTCCTATCAAGCATTCACACTCTCTAGACAAGTATTTAATCTGCTGTTATTTGAATTGAGCTTGGAGCACATTTCTGGAGGCAAAGAGCAAAAATTTTGTCAGACCAAAATATTTCTCATATTGAAACTACAGTCTCCTAGATACTACGAGTCTGCTTATGCTTATCTCTACTATAGGCACAGGTGAAACAGCTCATACCCTTTAGTAGATATTAGTTGGAATTCCTGTGTTTTGCTCATTTGATTTGAGACTTAGATGACTCTGAACTCTCTGTGCTAAAGATAACACACATATACGGTACAAGATACACACTGAACTACATAACTAACAGAGAAATATTTGGAAGGTCTTACAAAGAAGTTCTTGTTTATGAGACCACTGACTGTTCACAATATTCTAAGGATTACTATGTACAGAAATAGCTGTTTTACTGAAGAATTACACTGATGGGAACCTTTGGGTTCTGCATCACTCATTCTTCTAGACAAATTGCTCCCATACAAGGCCATTTCTCCAGGGAAGTTTTCAGCATTTTTATCAGATAGGCAGTACTGAATTTTTGTCAGTGAGTACATGCAGATATGGAAAGTAATTTACCACAAATTGTCTATATCTTACTATACTTAGCTGGGTACAATAACCATAATGACAAAAAGATAACTTGCAGCTATACCTTAATTTGGCAAACTGTATTTAGAAAAACTTATTGTATTAGTTTGTGTTCCAATAAAACTATATAAATATATGGACTTAACCCAATTGTCTGCATTTAAAATTTTTGTTCTACGTTCACAGAACTATATGCTATGACTGACCTGGTCTAGTGTTGCACATAGACCTGCTTCAGGTGGAAAGCCGGCCTGAGCAACTTCAGAAGGTCCCTTCCAACCAACTCTTTCATGATTGTATCACATACTTACTAAGTACTTAGCAAAATATATTTGATATTTAACGTTAGTTTGTAGCACTAGAATCCAGCCACAAGGATGAAAACCTGATTCTGCTTCAACATTCCCATTATCAGTTTCTCTAACCTGTCAGTTTTCAGTCATAGTAATAGTTCCTGTATTAACAGGCTGTAGTCCGTAGAAGCTCTTCAGGATAATCCACAACAGTTCTACGACACAAACTTTATTGTTACGAGTTCTTGAAACATATCACTATACTCTAACAAACCAAGACAAGCGAAGATGCCAAGTCTCATGCAAATGTTTTCACTAGTATAATCAGTGCACAACAATCTTCTTCTATGAAACTGCTGATATTGCTCTTCAATCAACAGAAATTTTAATGTATCTTGAAATGTTACATTTACAAAGGAAAAAATTCTGTATGATGTTGCTGCAGGTACTCAAATTGTATGTATATTATATCTAAAAATGATAACTAATACTTGCATAACATTTTCTCTTCTCACCTTATTACAGTGTCATTAAATTGCCTTACACCAGCAATGGAATTCAAATAGCACCTTATGGACGCAATGTCCGTCTGGTGGCCAAGATGATGGAGATGGAGCTAATTGTCATGTGGAACAATGATGACTATCTCATGGTTAGTAAAATGTTCTCATAAAGCAGAAGAGAAAATTCTCACTGACTTACTGGAATGACAAGATCTCTTTAGACTCAGTGGGTGCTTTTCGCATATGTTTACTATTTTGATTGTTTTTTTCCTGCTTCTTCCATTCCTCTTGAAATAAACAACTTTGCTTTTTATACCTCCATGTTCCTCTCACTTCCAGTATTTTTAGTTAACTAAAGCCACCGATGTTGAGATTTATGAACACTTTCACGAATTTCAAACTTTCCTAAGGTTATTCCAGCAGCTACAATATTTTGCTAAAGGGATGCTGAAGTTGCTTAAAGTTGTATAGAATTTAATAGTGTATGCCATAGTTTTGGAATTTCTACTGTGCTTCCCCTGGACACCTTTTAGTTTTAGACATATGTTGCTCCTTCCACCCTCTTTGTTTCTTCCCTTTTTCTGAATCTTTTCATGTTTTCCCTCCAAACCCCTGGTATATTTTAAAGAGGATACATTTTCTCGGTGATATTAATGACACTAAATACACCTAATTCTAAATTGGTAAGATTGCTAAAACATGAAGATTGCTAATAAATTGTCTGGGAGATTTACTAGCATTACTACCACACATGTGACAAGAAATGCTACTGCGATGGGTATGCACTATATTCTGCATATGGTCATATTATTCCCTCTGATATCAAGTTTTAGTATTAATCCATTGATTGTAACCAGTAGTAATATTACCACTTTTCTCTCCAGAGCAACAGATAATTGTGAAACCTTCTTCTGAAAACATATTTTCTTCCTATAACCTTCAATTTCTTAAGAGAACAAATGTGAAATTTGTGCTCTGTCAACAAAGATACGATCAAGGAAACAACATAATTTAATTTTCTATTTTTATTGGCTCCTTAAAATATTATCCCCCTTCAATTATCTTCAGATGTCTTAGAATCTTACTCTTTCATTAAACAAAAAAAAATCAGAACAATCACTATTTGCCTATTGGGAAAAAGATATCACTGCTTTCAAAATTTTTCCTCCAGTCAAGTCACTGAAATGAATGAGAATGATCACCTTTAATTGGATCCTTTAATTCAATTTGTTTGATAAAGGTAATTTTACTTAGGGTGATCCTTTTAAATATTTTGTTTTATTTTATTTTAGGTTTTGACTGAAAAAAAATATATGGGAAAAACCTGTGGAATGTGTGGAAATTATGATGGTTACGAATTGAATGAATTTGTGAGTGAAGGTAAGATCTAAGGACAGGTCGGATGGAAATAGAGCTAGTTAAATTGAGTCAAGGTGTAAATTTAATACTGTACTAACATTGCCCTGCTCACTTAGTTTCAGAATTGAGTAAAGTACTCCCATGGTCACCAACATACCTATCACGTTATTATGCTATCCACTATCGTTTGCTATGATGATAATATTGTGGGTTCCTCAGACAAGTGATGAGGACCCTCTTATATTTTAGAAATATGTGGTAAAGATCACAAAACTTTCAGAACAGCATAGGTTACTAGCAAGGCACAGTGAAGGAAATGATTACATTAGGCAGAAACAAAAATGAGGTTATAGTAAAAAGAACATAGTGGACAAGAACATTAACAAGCAGTGTGTCCAAATAATGGTGGATATTCAGAACAAGGTAATTGGTGTTGAGGACTTGACATCTGCACTATTCGTGGTTTGGGAGGTTCACTTCAGAGTCACTCTGATGTTGTCTGCTGAGCTAATGCCCATTAGCAATTGGAGCTCATTACACATGCTCTTGGAGCACATATTCTGGCTTGGTTTCATCTTAAAGGAACTCTGTATGCCAAGGTCACTTCATAATGGAAATGGAATTGTATGGAGTGGGGAAGTTTGGAAGATCTGCTTTAAAATCAATTTGTTAATCTGAACTACAGTGCTAGTGTGAAGACATTAAATTGCACGGTAAACTAATCTCAGGTCAACACAACCCAATGCAGTTTTCTATATGTATGACAGAAAAGAGTTCTAAAAAGTATACAATATTATTTGGGTTGTGATGAGTTTAGCCCCACATGTGGCAGAAAACATAAGAACAGGGGATGAGGAGAAGAGACACGAATTAGCAGCTGGCAAAAGGTAACACAGGTGGCAGAAAAACAGTAGCAGTTGCTACCATGTAGGATAGTAGATGTGATAGACTGGGAAGCAGCTCAGAGAAATGATCAAGGTGATAAAAGTATGATTTTCTGCACAGACTCCAGGTAGAGGGCAAAAGAGATAGTTGTTATCATCAGGAAGATTAATTAGCAGGACATTTTACAGTCAAAGAGTAGTGTCTGAGTTTTGTTACACCACAGCAATAATTAAACAAATTAATGTGGACTTTTTCCTGAGGAATTATAACCCTTCAATTTACAGGTAAACTGCTGGATACATATAAATTTGCTGCATTACAAAAAATGGATGATCCATCAGAGATCTGCCTGTCTGAGGAGATATCAATTTCCACCATTCCTCATAAAAAATATGTAAGAAAGATCTTCTTGGCTTTTCTGCAGCGTGATTCTTAATGGAGTTGGAAAGCTAGATAGAAATGAACAAAGGAGAGGCAGTGGTTTAAGAAAAATTATTTCTGTGAAAATGGATAAAGTCAAAATTTGTACAGCATGATATGAGAAGGAAAATGAGTTCTTTGCATTAAAATACGTTTTTAAAATGTCTGTGGGCATTACTGATGTTTGGTCTATATCACTCATGCAAACTTACCAGCATTTAGCTCCAAGCTTTCTGAAATTTCATACAGGTCATCACAGGAAATTCATGGAAACCAGTGAAGTTTTAAAGGTCTAGCAACCTAAGAATTTCTTAGTTTAAACATAGAAACTGTTCCTTTGCCAAAAAGTTTAGCTTTCGTATCACAGAGGAAAAGATAGCTAGAATCCTTCTGAGATTCTCCTTTTCGTAGAACGGAACATTAGTTTTGTCGCATCTCTTCAACAATAACAGAAATAAAGAACAGGAGTTTCTCTGGGTCCTGTGAGGAATATACTTTTCTGAAGAAGTATTCACACTGAAAAGCTATTTTGTTCTGTTGAACTTCTATTGGCTGGGAGGTTTAGCATCTTTACATTGTTTCTCTTTGCAACCGTATACTTCAGTAGGCAACATGATAGACAATACAAACGTAACAAATGTTTGCTCAAAGGGGAATGAATGTTGCTATTCTCCCATCAGAGTTGTTTGTCCTGGAACTGAAACTTCATGAGACAACATAATCCGTGCCTGTCATGTTCTCAGCCATTTTTAGGAGGATTGATGGTACTTAAAGGATGACTTAAGTTTCATCTTAATGAGACGTGGAACTAATTCAGCATATCAAGTTCCTTCTATTTTACGATGGGTTTTTATTCCCTTCTATTTGTGAATTTCTCATGCATTTTAATTCAAATACATATTACTAAACTGTAGGCGAAAAAGGCAAACAAACCAAACAGAAAATCATAACTAGCAGTGATATTTTGTTGTGTTTTTCACATGGAAGAAACACTACTAGGAACAATTTTCTTTCTCTTTTTATTTAGGCCGTGATCTGCTCTCAGCTGCTTAACTTGGTGTCACCAACCTGCAGTGTGCCAAAGGATGGGTTTGTCACTCGTTGCCAGCTTGATATGCAGGACTGCAGTGAGCCAGGCCAAAACAATTGCACTTGCTCTACACTGTCGGAGTATTCAAGGCAATGTGCTATGTCCCATCAAATGGTGTTTAACTGGAGAACTGAAAACTTCTGCTGTAAGTTTAAATATTTTATCCATAGGAGTTTGTACTTAACTTCGCTATATCATACATAGAGAGAGAATGATGATTAACTGGAATTTATATCAACTGATAGAAAAGTCTCTCGTCATGAATCAAATTATTTTCTTAGGAGAACAACAGTGCTCTTTAGTAAAACATTAAGAAGGAGAGCATGGAAATCTCAAAGGATAAAGAGGAAGCATGAAACGTAAATTCTGTGTCTAGATCAGTGACCACGAAAGACAGAAACATCCACCAAGTGAAAACTGTTTAATTTCTCAGACTTCCAAGAGGAGGCTGTTCTCATAGTATAGTTTTTTCATTATTATACTTAGTGAATTAGCCAGTGAAGAGAGAGAACTTTCAAACGGCCTCTGAAGTCTCTGAACCTTTTTGCTAATAATTGCCATAGCCCCTTTTATTCACAGGTGATTTTCAGTAGTCCATTTTCAGATGCTCAGCCTTCATAATTACTGATTTAAAGTAAATAAGACACAAATCTTCTGTTATTCTCCAAGCTGTACATGATTAGACATGCTTTTTTTTTTCCAAATGCCTCTTCGTTATCAAAGTTATGATTCCCTTTATTTTTGAGTCTACCTGAAACTTCAATCTATAGTCAGTGTTATGCCACAGGATCCAATGTTTTATGAGAAAACGCCGATCACAAAAAAGTCAAAAGTAACTTAAATTGTTGTTATTTCTAAACCAACTCAGACATTAATTACCAGAGATGCAGCTCGTGTCAAAAAAAGAGGAGCTTTCAAAATTACCTTGCTTGATATAATATTGTCTTTCAGAAACATACCGTTTAATCATATTTGTATATATCCATGGGGAGCAAATTCATACGATAAATTGTTTTAACAGGAACATATTTCTCCTTATGCCTTGATTCTTATCCTGTTTCAAAAGGCTTTAAGATTGGCTGTCATTTAGATTTAAGCATAAGAATAGCGAAATCCCAGTTGAATTATATTCCTAAAGTCATTGTTTATCTTGCCACAGTCTGTTGTCTCACCGCTGTTACAATAGTTATGAGACCTTGAATCATTTTGCTGTGCCTGCATCTCCGGTGCTGTATTCTTGTATTCTCATCTTCATCTTCACATACCGGTGCCACTCTTCAATTTTTGCTCTGTATTTAGCATTGAGTTTTCTTCCATTCTTTCCTCATATTTACTGAAAACCTTCTCTACTAAGTTCCCCAACACTTCAAAAGTGTACTTCTTTCTAAAACAACTTTTCCCTTCCTGTTCTCCAGGGTTATACCTCTCACATAAATTTGCAAGCCATTTTATTCTTCGGTTAGTCTGCAATTGGTTTTAATCATTCAAAGTTGTAAACTCCTCATGGCATTTTATGTATTCAGATAGATATTAGTAAGGCTCTGTATACCTTCACAGAACTGTACAATAATTCTTACTAATCACAGTAAAATAGTAGCCTGGTTTCCTCCAAGTCATGGCAGTTTTCCTGTTGACGGTAGACCATTACTAGGACTGGTAGTAAAGTGGTGAAAGTCAAAGCTTAAAAAACCAAACAGACAAAACTCAACTTTTAGCTCTTGTTTCCCAATAAAAAACACCAAAACTAAGAATCTAAGAATTTGCAAATGGATGCCAAATACACAAAAGTAATGTATTTTCTTAGTCTTTATTGTTTCTTTGTCAGTCTCAGTTCTACCTACCTCTATTTCCGTATTTCACTTATTTTTACTCTTCCAGATAAGGAAAAATCTCTACTTGAATTTGTCACATAATAAAACATGCTCTGAGTTCCATGTATTAGAATTGCTAGGTAGCTGTATTGTGAAAAGCAGATAACGTTTGAGAAGCAGGAACTACACAGAAGATCAAGAGTTAGAGTCTAGACATCATATCCTTCAAGTACTATAGAAAATCTGATTTGTGGTAGTTTATTAGGCTGCAATATAGCATGTTTGCCATTCTTCAGTCTTCTGAAGGAGTTTCTAATAAATTGGACATGAAAAAGGAATAACAGCTAGAGTGAATATAATGGTAATGATGAATATTCAGATGATGAATTGAGCATTGAAGCAGGATAAGAGAATGTTAGTGCCGGAAATCACAAGGTCATGTCCATCCCAGGTGGTAGATGGTTGTTCTGCATTCACACTTCAAAAATCTTAACGCTTTCACTGTTTGTTGCAGCTGTGGGAAAATGTTCTGCTAACCAAATCTATGAGGAATGTGGTTCTCCATGTACTAAAACCTGTTCCAACCCAGAGTACAGCTGTTCCAGCCATTGTACCTATGGTTGCTTTTGTCCAGAAGGTATCATTTCTGTATTAATCATATCCTAAATGGCCCATACAAATGTTTTTGACATATATCTAGTCAATTGGAATAGACTTAACAATGAACTAGCAGTGCATTTCAAGGCATTGTGCTGCTAGAACTGACATTTCTCTGTTAACATAATACAACTGAAGTCTTGATTAGTCATGATCCTTAAAGATCCTCAGGTTGGCTGTGAAAAGCATTTTCCTCACAAGACCGTGATACGTGATGGCATAATTATATCCTGCCCACTTTAAGTTCTATACTATAATATACAATGCATGAGCTTAGTTAATTTCCTATCCCAAAGAGGTATCTAGCCTTTCAGGGCACAAGCAAGAGCTACCATACCTCATAGAAGTTCTACAATAACGTGGGTGTTTTGTAAAATCTCTTTAAAATAGTTCAAGACAAACTTGCTACAAAAATTGTAGTTATAAATATAATTTGCATTGTTTCTTGACATTTCAGAACTGAAGTATCTTCCAAGGTGTCTGATATGGGTATTTACATCAATATCATCACCTTTCTATAGTAGTCAAAAGTAATGTGTTGTGAGCCACATATTTAAAACTAGATTTAGTACTGTAGGAAATAGAATGTGTCCACTTTTCAAAGTTCCCAACTTAATTAGAGTGCCATAGCAAATTAAAAAATTGAAAAAATGACATTCAATCTTACTGTTACTTCAAATTAAGATAATTGTCTGCACTTTCATATAAAAAAGTAGTCAAATGTTGTTATCATTTGTAAAGGGTCATTTTTATTTTAATTAAGAGAAAATGTCGTGCATGTTATATCTCTAAATATGGGCACTGGCTTTGCAAGAATAGCATTCTCAAGCTAAGTTTGGAACGCCTTCAAGCTATAATAGATTTAGTGCTAAGTAAAGATATAGAAAAGTATTCATTTTGTGTTCTTTGGCAGGAACTGTTCTTGATGACATCTCAAAGAATCGAACATGTGTTCATATTAACCAATGCCCGTGTACACTGAATGGGAAAACATATGCTCCTGGTGAGACAATGAAAGCAGCATGTAGGACCTGGTGAGTAGCAATGGGTGCTTTCATAGGAGGATGGAGAGTATCCTCACCAAGTAATTGGAAACCTTAGCCTAACTTTTTGGAGGGTGGCTGCAAATCTGTTACACCATCTCTGAGAACACCTTCTTTGAGTGCAACAAATCATACATTTGTAATTGAAGATGTACATGTCTCATTTCCTGATTAATCTGTAAGAATGCAAATGCTCCTCCAGGCCACACAAAACAGTAGAATTTTTATCTCCTCTGTGAAAGTGGAGGTAAAATTAGTACAAAACAAAGACCCGGTATTTACAACTTCTTTCTGGCAATCTCGGAGTTTCTGATCGCCAAATCAGCACTGAAAACTGACTTTTCTTGCAACAGAAAATAATTATTTAAGACAATTTTTTTTTAATTTGGATTTTTTTTTTAAGCGGAATAATTTTTTTGTGTTACTTATCTTGTTACCATAATTCTAATAAATAAAATAAAGGATAAAGAATGGAATTTGATCCTCAGAACTGTAACAATGAATGCACTTTTAATGATTAATCTATTCAGGAAAGTTTATTGACTATACAGGAGTTCAGCAACTTTGAAGTAAGATGGGCAACTTCAACACAACATATACACAAAAAAAGAAAACCAAAGCATAGAAAGTATAGGGGGAAAAGTGGTACAAATGACATCTTCCATTACTAGGAAGTAGCTGAATTTTTACAGTGTAAAGAAAAGAAATTTCGAAGCAGTGGAAATGAGAGTTTGGTGTGTTACACTGTGTTCACTAGTGGATTTTGCATGTTGATCAGCTACAGCAAAACCTCCAGACAGGAGGATCAAATCTTCTACTGGTAAACAGTGCCTTAGTATAACTTTACACAGAATTTCTTGTTTTCCTCAGTAAATGTATGATGGGTCAATGGAACTGCAAAGACTTGCCCTGCCCTGGAAGATGTTCACTGGAAGGAGGCTCCTTTGTTACCACATTTGATTCTAGATCATACAGGTTCCATGGTGTTTGTACTTATGTTCTTATGAAGGTAATTTCACACGTTCTAGAAACACACAATATCAAATAGATATATTTTAGCCCGTCTTTGATTTCCTATTGGAAGACATATACATTTATATATGATATAAATTTATTCTACAAATCATTGTTATTCTGACACAGACTTCCCTTTTCACTGTATTCCTCCAGAGTTCCAGCCTGCCACACAATGGAACCCTAATGGCTGTATATGAGAAGTCTGGTTATTCTCATTCTGAGACCTCACTTAGTGCTGTAATTTACCTGTCTTCGAAGGTAAGTATTCTCTCCACAGGTTCTACCCAGCATTTCAGTAACCAGATGAGCAAAATAAGTGCTTAAAATCATTGCTAGTAGCCTGAATTGAAAAATTATGGGGGATAGAACTAGAGATATGTTCCACTTAATGCATAAACAGTAAAGATCTCAGTTGCCACATAAACTCAGGAAGTTAGAGTATTTCCAAAGTGAAAACCGGGAATAAAACATGAGAAAAGGCTTGAATCAATCTTTTCCTATTATATTGGTCATTGAAAATAAAGTTGCTCAAGTTAAAGAACATATAAATACCATCAGCACAGATAATTACTTCTGATTCCATATCCTACTCTTACAGGACAAAATTGTGATTTCTCAGAAAGAACTCCTTACTGATGATGATGAACTTAAGCGACTACCTTACAGATCAGGTAAAGGAAAGGGAATCCAAATTACAAATTACACCAAATTACACCAAACGCCTGTTTTTACACAACCCAGCATCTTTCACAATTGCCATAGCAGAGGTCAAAATCTTTCCCATTGCATCTATCCATCTATGGAGAGTTTTGTGTGGAAGAAGGCATGTAGACAGAATACTAGAACAATTACATATGGCATTAAAATCCTTGTTTTGTAATATGCTGTGTGTCAAAATCTCTGCTTTTAAATATCCTTTTTCTTTTAGGAGACATCACTATTTTCAGACAGTCCTCGATGTACATTCAAATGTATACAACCTTCGGGCTGGAACTTGTAGTTCAAACCTCACCTGTGTTCCAAGCCTATGTGAAAGTTGGATCACAATTCAAAGGCAGAACCCTAGGTAAGAAATCTAGTCCCCAAGTGAAGGAGAAAATGTAGGCAGTGTAGTTTTGAAAACTTAGTACTCATCCTTTAAGGAATAAACTTTCTCCACTGGATTCAAAGAAAAAAAAAACTGCATTGAAAAACCAATGTGCTAAGAATCTGGTTTTTACTAAAAACTTTAAAATTAATCAAAGAAATTAGATGGCTGACATCTTTCATGTGCAGTATAATACTGTTCTTCATGTTTCATGTGTGCCTTTTTCAATATGTGCTTTACTACACAATGAAGGGGCAACGGATTAGTCTGTGTGGTCTCTAGATCTTGGAGCACACTGTTCTTTGAATGCAGCGCATGATGACTTTAAACACGAGCCTAGGAATCCAAAAACTTCTCAGCTGACAATGACCAGATGAAGATGTTCATACTTATTGCACAGCAACTTGACCCACAAAGGCATATCCTACATTCTAATTATCTATAAGGAATTACAGGAAGGCTTTAGCTTTTCAAAAAGTCTAAACATATATTCTTTTTCATTACGGATTTTATATAAATAAGAAAACGTGTAAGTGCAGAAGTATTTCATGGCCTTTCTCTTTAAATTATTTGAAACCACTGAAAATGTCTTTTCTTCTGAAAGCAAGACAAAAACTTCTGTCTGAATTTGTCACTGAATGTAAGTGGACGATCTTACCTTGAGAAAGCAGAGGCTCAGTGACCAAATGTATATATAATCAAGATTTTCCTGCTGCTTGACCTGTAGTATTTGTTGACACTCCATGTAGAACTTTTGAACCAGTTTTTTTGCTGTTAGAGAATGAAACATAGACCATTGTGTACATATTCTTTAATTCTCAGCCATTCCTTGCATTTCTGATGTCATTAGGTTTGTGTGGCAACTACAATGGAGACACTACAGATGACTTCATGACTAGCATGGATATCACTGAAGGGACAGCCTCCCTGTTTGTAGATTCCTGGAGGGCAGGAAATTGTCATCCTGCTTTAGAGAGAGATACTGACCCTTGTGCTTTGAGTCAACTCAACAGTAAGTAGATGATCCTGTTGTAACTGATCTCTCCATCTAGCTTTCTCTGATGCTTCCATAAGCCCATACCAAGAGAATGAGAGAGTGTGTGAGAGAAGCAGAGACTGAGACAACTGAACATCACAAATTCTGTAACCAACAAGACATTTTTGTTTTCTAGTATATATATCTAGTGAAAGATTATCAGATTCCATTCTAGAGATCTGGGATTGACATGCTGAATGAGAAGGTTTTGGTGATATTTCCAGTAAAATTACCATGTCCATGGATGTCTTAGACTTATTCAGCAGTGCTATGACTGAAATCCAGGCTTTGTCTTCTCAGGTCTCCATTGCTATTGCTCTTAAAAAAAAAAAAAAAAAAAGTAAAAAAGGCCCTACTGAGCTGTTTGAACAAAAGTGCTAACAAGCTAAGAAGTTGTCCTTTTATTCAAGCCATCATTGCCAAAAGCCCAGCTAGAATAGTGTGTCCAGGCTTTCTAGTTTCTTTTTCATTTTTTCATTTCTTTTTCCTAACATTCTCTGTTTAATGTCCATGATTTACTTTCATTAGAAATATCTGCTGAGACTCATTGTTCCATTCTTACTAAGAAGGGTACGGTGTTCGAGAAATGCCATGCTGTGGTTAACCCTATTTCTTTCTACAAGGTAGGTAATTATGACAGATGGTGTACAGAGGGAGTCCAAATATGAACCAGAATGTACTCATGTACAGTATCACATTCATTTTGATCAGCAATGCAGAGAAGCTAAGGAACAAGTATGACTTCGAAATTTTATCTCCACTACACTAAAAGTCTGTTTGTTCATAGGCACCAGTTCCATTCCTATAAATCAGATAATACTTCCGCTCGTGCTGCAGTTCTCCATGTCGACAACTTTAACTATGCAAAGTATTGATTTTCCCATGTTCATAACTGATCTCATTATATTTGCCAATCTCCACAAAACATTTTGAAAATTAAAAAGGAAAAACAACAAATAAACAAATGCATTTTTTAGGAACTAAGCATATTTTAGTCATGTCAATCAGGCAATTAATCTGATCTTTTTAATTGGTTTTAGTTAGGGAATAATATGTATTTTCTTTACTTAAGTCTGCAATTCAGCATGTTTAGCACTTACAAATGTCTACTCACCAGTAAAAGAGTACTCTTCATGTATTGGGTTTCAGAGATGTGTCTACCAAGCCTGTAATTATGAAGAGACCTTTCCTTATATTTGTTCTGCTCTGGGATCATATGCACGAACATGCAGTTCAATGGGTTTAATCCTTGAACACTGGAGAAACAGTATGGACAATTGTAGTAAGTAACTGAACCAACTCTTAATAGTGTGCCATCAAATGAGTGCATGCATACAGGTCTATCTGTTTCCATTTAGAATATTCCCATGTTTGACTCACCTATGACAAAACTGATTAAGAGCAAGAATATATTTTAGAACTACTTGTCAGTCATCAGAAAATAACTACTTATTGCTCAAGTAGGCCAACCAGCAGGTATAAAAGCTATATTCCCAGCAGCTGCTGACTTCACAGATGCATCATAACCAAACAAAAACCCCATAAATTATAAAGCAGTATTCTAAACAGTGTCCAAATCATCTTAAGAGTAATGAGGAAAGTAGTGAACAGAAAGAGGTGGAAAGCAAAAATGGGATAACACATATCCAACTTTTGAATAACCTTCTAGTCTGTTTCAAAAAAAGGATTGTTATTTTAAGACTACATGAAAAATATTATTCGTATGGTCAAGATGAGCATGCAGATACTTCCAAGATTTGATAATTAAGTGATGGAATAAACAGATAAATAAAGCTATACTGTACCATAGGATGAGAAAGAACTAGGAAAAACTCTGGTTGCACATGTGATTTTGCTATTATGCAACTTAGATAGAGGCACAGCTTTCAGAGTTACTCAAAAATACATTGGTATTTCTGCAAAGCCCCTCATTGCATTTTCTTATTCCAAGATACACACAGAAGCAACAAGATACTTAAACTACATAAAACTTCCAAAGAGCTACACAGCTAGTGTTAAGCCCTGGTCTGCAATATTTTTTGCTAAAGCTCTGCATCCACAGGAGGAGAAGCAATAGGAAGCACTAAGCATTGAATCTGCTGACGCAGTATATGCAGCACATTCTGAGCACAGTTATCTTTCACAAGTAAGAGGATGAGTAAATGAAGTTTAACATAGGCTCTTGTCTTGTTTCACAGCCATTACTTGTACTGGCAATCAAACATTCAGCTACAACACTCAGGCATGTGACAGGACATGCTTGTCACTCTCCAATCGGGCTCTGGAATGTCATCCAACTGACATCCCTATTGAAGGCTGCCATTGTCCTAAAGGAATGTACTTGAACCACAAGAATGAGTGTGTACGTAAATCTCATTGTCCATGCTATTTAGAAGACAGAAAGTACATCTTGCCTGACCAGTCAACAATAACTGGTGGGATTACCTGGTAAGTGTGTCACATTTAAAGATTAACAAACTGAAAATGGAGATGAGGGGTCTTCATGTGTCTCTGTTGTGTGTTAACGGTAGTAAACAGTCAAGCGCCAAGCAGCCGCTTGCTCATTCCACTTCAGATGAATGTGGAAGTTAATCAGAAGGGCAAAAGCCAGAAAACTAGTGGGTCAAGATAAGGACAGTTTAATAATTTTATTATTAATAAGCAAAAATAAGCTTATTTAATAAGCAAAGTATCATGCACAATCAAAGCTATATAATAAATTAATTTACTACTTCCAGTCAGCAGGCAGATGTTTAGACATTTCCAGAAAGCATGACTTTGTTATGCATAATGCTTTCTTGGGAAGACAAGTGATGTAACTCCGAACATCCCTCCTTCTTTACCTGAGCTTTTGTTGCTGAGCATGATGTTGTATAGTATGGAACACCTCTTCGGTCAGCTGGGGTCAGCTGTCCTGGCCGTGTCTCCTCCCAGCTTCTTGTGCACTCCCACCTTACTGTCAGGGCAGCTTGAGAAGCAGAGAACACCTTTATACTGTTCAGCAATAGTTAATTATGTCATGTTATCAACACTGGTTTGGTCACAAATCCAGAACTTAGCACCATCTAGCTGCTACAAGAAAATTAACTCCATTCCAGCCAAAACCTGTACAGCCTCCTTTACTCTAAATAGCAAAAATTTATTTTTAAAACATCTTTTTTCCCTTTCGTAAAATACAAGGATTCTTAAACTAACAAAAAGTATTTGACTTACCTTAAGCTTGGAAACATTAACTTAGAAAACAACAGGTAAGATCTGATTATTCCTTGTAGGAGATTTTGCCAACAGCATCTGGACAGCTCTATACAGACCTCAAGAATAACTTGATAGGCCATCATAATAGTGAAAGGCTTAGTATTCACTTTTAAAAGTGATGGTACTGTATACTACAAAAAATGAAGAGGGGCAAGTTGACTCACATTCCATTTTGAAGGATAGGGAGGAATTAATAATATTTCCAGTGGTGAGAAACATGATGCTATTTTGAAAAAAAAAAAAATTTCTTAGGAGAGAATTGCATTGACATTCCTTTTTGTTTTTTGGGATTTTGTTTTGTTTTGTTTTGTTTTGTTTTTCCCTAGCTACTGCGTTAATGGGAGGCTAAGTTGCACAGGCAAACCTCAAAATCCTGCAGGTACGGGTCTGATTTGGCTTACTTAAAAAAATATTATTTTTCTCTGTGTTGTAAAATTGCTACTTCACAATCTCTCCAATGTTTGTTTTTCTTCCTTTTCGCTAGAAAGCTGCAAAGCTCCTAAGAAATTTGTGTCATGTTCTGACACTTTAGAAAACAAATATGGAGCTGCCTGTGCCCCTACCTGTCAGATGCTGGCTACTGGAATTGAATGTGTAAGTTTGACAGTTCTGGAATATTTATCCTCTCGAGAGAAAAATGTTCTAGTTGTTACCTGGAACTTGACTTTAGTGAAATGAAAGGAGATATTTCTGCTAATGTGATACAGTTAAACATCAGTCTTCTTTCCACAGAATGTGAACACTAAGAATTTACACATATTCAAGAAGTGATTAAAGGAATTAAATTGCATTAATTAATGAATTAAATTACATTAAATGAATAAACTAAAAATCCATTAAGGATTCTTAACTACATGGCAACCATCTCTGGCTCAGGTACTCCATAAGCTGCGTATGACTGGAAACTGAAAGAATACATGGTTTATGCTTCTTGTTGAATTATTTCCCTGCTGATGGTCATAGGATGCAGGAGACCTAAACTAGGTGGACTTCTGGTCTGTCCTGATAGGGTTTTCTTACACCTTTATATTAAGGGAACAGACTAACTAGAAGAATTGTAATAAGCTTCCTTGATACAAAGAAACTTCTGTTGTACTCCATCTGAAAGCCTGGTAGCAATGAAAGATACATTTTTTCAGAGTCTTCAAGTACATTAAATATCTCACACAACAGGTATCTCTTACAACTACAGTGAAACTAGTTCAATTAGTATAAAGAAAATCACATAACTGAAATCAAGTAAAAAACAGAAGTTAGCATAGGTTCACTCTTGACACCATTTGCATACAAGAAAAAACGTATCTTATGTTTCTTTTCATTTTGCTATCTGTTGGTCTTTATCAGATACCTACTAAATGTGAATCAGGCTGCATCTGTGCTGATGGGCTATATGAAAATCTTGATGGCAGGTGTGTTCCAGCTGAGGACTGTCCATGTGAATATGGTGGTCTTGCATATGGAAAAGGTGAACAGATCCAAACTGAATGTGAGATCTGGTAGGTGTCACACAGTTTTCCATTGTGGAACCTCTGTTTCACTAAACTGTACAGCTACATAACAAAAGCATTTAGTTGACAGAAAGTAGGAAATGGCAACAGCTGAACAGAAGGAATGTTTTGACAAAGCACAGAGGTGATAAAAAGAAGCTTAGCACTTGATGATATATCAAGTGTTAGGATATAAAAGAGTCATGGTACTGGCTTCAGGGATAATTTCTGTCATATGTACGTCAGGAATAAGGGCATCCAGTAGGGCCTGTAACTGTAAACTACATAAAGTCAAGGATTAACAGCTTCACCTAAATAAAGATGAGACAAAATCTTCCTTATTTTCTGTAGATAAAAGCAAATATGCCCCCGCCCCAAGTTTGTTTCCATCTCTTTAGCAGCATTCTCAAAGTACTTTATTCCCTTTTCAGTTACTAATCTAGTATTAAAAAAAACACCACGGGCACCCAAACTACACAGAACAGTGACATCTATTCTCATTAAAAGCAAATAAATGAGTTTCATACTCTTCCTTTCATGACAAAAAGAAGGCAGAAATGACTTAAGATTTCCTCATCATGAATTAATTTTCTAGGCGGTTCATAACTTTCAGTTATGGTTCTTAAATTAATTGTAACTTGGCCACAGTGTACACAAGTCAATGAAATGAACATCCTATCTATAAAAGTGCGTGTATATAAAAAGAAGCAGGTTAAGATGGCATTTCTTTGAAATCTCATCGTGGTTTATCTTTTTACTCCCAGCACTTGCACAAAAGGCAAATGGAAATGTGCTCAGAAATCTAAGTGTTCCTCAACCTGTAATCTGTATGGAGAAGGCCACATCACCACTTTTGATGGACAACGTTTTGTGTTTGATGGCAACTGTGAATACATATTAGCTATGGTAATCTGCTTCTTACTGCTTATTTTGGCACTATTTTAGCATCAAGAAATACCTTGATTTAAATGGCTAATGAAAATATCCCGGGGTACATCTATAACTAATAGAGCACTTAGAATTTCTATAAACACTTAATGTGTTTTTATATTTTCTGCTTATTTCAATACTTAAGATGAAAAGACTTCCCAAAACACAGTTTTTTTCATGCAATTACAACCAATTTTAGGTTGAACAATGTGCTTAAATAGTCATTGATAAGTATGTATTCTGTACCAGCCAACTATATCTTTTAGGGAAGTGATGTCAGTTTGACTACCAAATCAGAGATCTTCAACTCCCAAACCAGGCAGAATCAGAGTCATGACATGTTTAAGCTTTCTTTATGCCTTAAAGTTTTAGGTTGGAAGACTCCACATATCGAGTCTATGGGGGTTTTGTGCCTTGTTGTTGTTCGGTTTGGTTGGGTTTTGTTGGTTTTGTTTGTCGTTTGTTTTGCTGTGTTGGTGTTTTGGGGTTGTTGTTTGTTTGTTTGTTTGTTTGTTTGTTTTTAGGATGGTTGCAGTGTTAGTAGACCTGTTCCCTCTTTCAAAATCATTACTGAGAATGTCATCTGTGGGAAAACAGGGGTTACATGCTCCAGATCCATCAGCATTTACCTTGGGGTAAGATCTTCATTCTGCTGTTATCCAGATGAATAGCTATTTTTAAGCCCATGTTTGCTTCCCTTTTGGAAGTTTTAGCTGTGTCTTTCAAGTAATGTCTTGCAAGTGAAATTGTTAAACCTAGAGCTTCAGTTTCAGTAGGAATTGCCATTTTTTTTTCCTCAATTCTCACATCAGTGCTTCAGTCCCCAAACTTCTTGCCTATGTAGAAGCTGTAGAGTTTTGAACTTTACTGATGCAGCAGTGAATTAATTGGTCAGTCAAAAGATACTGGTTTCCCACCCTGACAAACTCAGGAAAACAATAGTATAAAATGGAGGAATTCTCATCATGGATTATGAGCAAAACCTCTCCAGATTTCTGTAAGTCCAGGTAATACTTGTAATTCAAAATATATCCAGATCTTACCTGTGATATATCTCTGAAACTACAGCAATGAACAGTTATCCTCGCTTCCATTGCTGTGTAACAGTTTCCAAAATTGGATAAGTTTTACTGTTCTTGGTTCTGTGGGACAGTAATGCTAAGCAGTATCAGATCACCTAGGAGTCCTTCATTATCTGTCAGAGAGAAGATTACGCACAGCTGAGATTTTATCCCAAGGAACAGTCGCTACATGCAGTACACATTTGCTACATTACTGACTAAATACTGGCAGTTTTGGCTGGTCAGTGCTGTGGTGAAAAAGTTAGTTTACTTAGGACCCAGTTTCATAAATGCATGCTTCAGACAAACTTTTTGATTGATTATCTAGACATTGAAATACTGCAGTATGACTGGAGTAAAGTTGTAAGAGTACACGTGAGAGTGGAAGATAATAAAAGAGCTCAAGACAGAGAGCTATTTTATCTGCAAGTTTTTTATTATTCTTAGGAACACAAAAAAAACATACTTCCCCTACTCTGCTGGATGCATGTAGGTAATTATATTATTTCCACCAAATGCAGAGTGTTAACACAACTAACAATGAGAGTGGAAAAATGGTAGATATTTTTGTTTACCTTGAAGATTTGCATAGGCATATAAATAATTCCAAGGGGGTAAAAAAATCCAGTAGAATAGAATCATCGAATAGAATAAAATCATGAAGCAGCTTGGGTTGAAAGGGATCTTTGAAGGTCATCTAGTCCAACTCCCCTGCAGTGAGCAGGAACATCTTCAGCTACATCAGGTTGCTCAGAGCCCCATCCAACCTGACCTTGAATGTTTCCAGGGATGGAGCATCTACCACCTCTCTGCACAACCTCCTCCAGTGTTTCACCACCCTCATCATAAAAAGTTGCTTCCTTATATCTCAACTTAATCTACCACCCCTTAGTTTAAAACCATTACCCCTTGTCCTATTGCAATAGGTCCTACTAAAAAGTCTGTCCTCTTCTTTCTTATAAGCTCCCTTTAAGTATTGAAAGGCTGCCAATGAGGTCTCCCTGAAGCCTTCTCTTCTCCAGGCTGAACAACCCCAACTCTCTCAACCTGTCCTCATAGGAGAGGTGTTCCATCTTGGTGGCACTCCTCCAGCCCCTCTCCAACATGTCCATGTCTTTCCTGTACTGAGGGCTCCAGAGCTGGACACAGTACTCTAGATGGGGTCTCCCCAGAGACAAATGCACATTGCCAGGTCCCGTCCAATCTTTCATCCACCAGTAGCCCCAAGTCCTTCTCCACAGGACTGCTCTCAATCCTGTAATTCCCCAGCCTATACTGATACCAGGGGATGTCCCGACCCAGGTGCAGACCTTGCACTTGGCCTTGTTGAACCTGATGAGATTCACATGGGCCCACTTCTTGAGCTTGTCCAGGTCCCTCTGAATGGCATCCCATCCCTTGGGCATGTCAACTGCACCACTCGGTATGGTGTCATCTGCAAATTTGGTGAGGGTGCACTCAATCCCTCTGTCTGTGTTATTGATTAAGATACTAAACAGTACTGGTCTCAATGTGGACACCTGAGGTACACACCTTGTCACTGATCTCCATCCAGACATTGCACCGTTGACCACATTGGCCTGTTTAGCACATTGGCCATCCAGCCAATTCTTCATCCACTGAATGGTCCATCCATCAAATCTATATCTCTCCCGTTTAGACACAAGGATTTGTGGGGGGACTGTGTCAAAGGTCTTACAGAATTCCAGATAGACAGCATCCATAACACTTCCTTTGTCCACTGATAGAGTTGCTCCACCATAGAAGGCTACTGGGTTTGTCAGGCAGGACTTGTCCTTGGTGAAGCCGTGCTGATTGTCTCAACTCACCTCCCTGTCCTTTATGTGCCTTAAGAGGTGAGGCTGACCCTGGTAGTTTCCAGGGTCCTCCTTCCTACCCTTTCTAAAAATGGGTGCACTGTTTACCTTTCCCCAGTCTCTGGAGACTTCACCCAACTGCTATGGCTTTTCAAAAGTAAGTGTGAATGTCAAGACAGTGTGTAGTGGCACAGCATCTGATCTTCAGAAATGTGACACAGAGTAAAGAAAACACTGAAACTTGATAAGTTATAACATCCAGATAAATTTTCTTTCAGAATTTGACATTAATACTGCGAGATGAAACTTTCACTGTTTCTGGAGAAAATCCTGGAGTACGATATAACGTGAAAAAGAATGCACTTCACCTGATGTTTGATATCATTATCCCAGGAAAATACAACATGACCCTTATCTGGAATAAGCACATGAACTTCTTCATCAAGATCTCCAGAGAAACACAGGTATTGCAGAATAACTTCCTCAGTAAACTGTCCTTCAACACAGATTGACTAGCACAACTGATGTTGGTTGCCTTTACTCTCTATGATAGAAAAGGCTTTACAGAGGTGCTACTAGCAATTCCTTTTCATCATTTTCTTCAAAACAGCACACATTTTCACTATAGGCTGACTTTTAAGTGATTACCCCACTGCATTCAGGAAATTTTTGAGCTAAGTTCTTGTATTTTATACAACTGCATGGTGGAATTTGACCTCTAAATGATGACAGTTAACAGTTTAGAGGAGAAACACATTCATCCATTAATGAAAATAACCTCATGCACAAGACACTAAGAATGTATGAGAGTACTTGTAGATCACATACAGTTCTAAAGCACAGGAAACTGTAAGTAATCAAAAGAGAAAGTAATTGTAACTTGCTGAATTGACATTGCAGCTTTCATTTGATCTAGGAAACTATATGTGGTTTGTGTGGAAACTATAATGGCAATATGAAAGATGATTTTGAAACTCGAAGCAAATATGTGGCATCAAATGAACTGGAATTTGTCAATTCTTGGAAAGAGAATCCTCTCTGTGGAGATGTATACTTTGTAGTGGACCCCTGTAGCAAGAACCCTTATCGTAAAGCATGGGCAGAAAAGACATGTTCCATCATCAACAGCCAAGTCTTTTCTGCCTGTCACAATAAGGTAAGAATTGATTTGGTCTTCTTTTTATTTATAGTCATAATCTGTACTCTTCCTAAATGCTCACACACTGACACTTGATTTTCTCTTCCCCAAAATGTTTTAATAAAATATACTAAAAATATTTTATGGCTATGTTTTAATAAAATATACTTAAAAGGTTTAATGGCTCTCATTTCTGTTAATCTACATCATTTCACATTTGTACTTCACTAGTCCTTTAGCTTTCGTGCTTGCAAAGTATTAGCATTAACTGATTAGTTAAAAATATCAGAGTGAAAAAAAATATTTAAGTATCAGAAATTAGTCAGTCTGTTGATGATGCCTGGTACTGATTGATGAACTATTTACCCTTTGGAAACCATTTAGCCTTTGTTAGAAAAACAAATAAGAGAAGCCTGAAAACCCTTGTTCTCATCAGTAAATCAACAGCATTACTTGTAAGATGCAGATCAGACCAAGAGCAAGATATCATCACACCCCCCCCCCCCCAATTTGTTTTAAGTTGCCCACTTTATGGAAATGAAAATATTGCAAAATTCATCAAAACTAGGCCTTCTGAAGGAAAATCTCCATCTTCAGGAGGTGAAAACAAGTGAGAAATGTAGATAATACTGCAGTGCTCATGCATACCCCTGGAGGGTGTACAGCTGATGGACTTACACACTTGTACCTGAATGGATGACGGAGGGTTGGGAATTTTTAGCTGACTATACATAACATGTTCAGGGTTAATATAAATTTAGAAATACATATCTGGCAAAACACCAACAGTTTCTATCATTGATGTGAAGACACCTACATTCTTACTAAAAAGATTTCTCTGAAGTGGGATTGTAATTACTTTGACAAGTATTTAGAGGAAATACTAGTCTCAGTGGACCACGTATTGTTTAGCACAAAGAAAAAGACCTTCTTAACAAAGAGGCACAAAAGAATCCTAGAAAATTCATTACTTCATTTTCCAATGCAGGTGAATCGTATGCCCTATTACGAGGCCTGTGTTCGAGACTCTTGTGGTTGTGACATTGGAGGGGACTGTGAATGCATGTGCGATGCCATTGCAGTATATGCCATGGCATGCTTAGATAAAGGCATCTGCATTGACTGGAGGACCCCTGAGTTCTGTCGTAAGTTTCTTTAAGCTATCTTTAAACCGGTTTAAGGGATTATTATTGTTATTGTGTGTATATTAATATGGCAACGTAAGTAATTGCTTGATAGGTACCTCCTAAATTACCTTTTCTCTATGGGCATATAATCTACTTTAGTCAGCTGGGTTTTGAAATCTGCAGTTTTCATTTGTGCTAAATTAACCAAAAAAATATATCTCTTTTTACCATGGAGTAATGAGAGAGAAAATAATGTGGTCACAGAAGGTAGGCTGTTTGTTCTGCTGCCGCTGTACAGTGAACTGTTTTGCAGCAGAGGGAGTAATTGTAAAAAAATATGTTTCGTTTCAGCTATGATGAAACCACCTCCTGTGTGTATGTCAAGGAAATAAAGACAGCTGTATTGGCTGGAACGTTTTAAAACAGAAAAAAGATATCAAAGTGTTCCAGAGCACTGTATATGATGGGAAAAAAAAAGAGGATGAGTGTGTTATAAATCAATGTTAGAGTTGTCAACTTTGATGGTTTCTTTTCAACATGTCACTATATTATGCATTCAGAATTGTGGAAATGTCTGCTCAATGTATCTACAGAAAAAGAAACTGTCTTCACTGGAGAGTCAGAAGCTATTATAAAAACTTCAGTGACAAAACTTTTTACTCAAACTCTTTATTAATTTTGTCCTCTCATTAGCCCTTTGAAAATAACATTAATTTGAAAAATTCTGATTTCTCTCTTCCTTTTACCTTTTTTAGCTGTCTATTGTGAATATTACAATTCTCATAAAAATACAGGAAGTGGTGATGCTTACTCCTATGGCTACAACAACGGCAACTGCACCTGGCATTACAGGCCTTGTAATTGTCCAAATCAAAACTACAAATATGTCAACATTGAAGGTAAGAAGCTATGCTAGTGTAAACCAGGAGACAGTAACATAGTAATTATTTTCAGTGTTGTCTTTTAAAACAGTGATATCACAGTTAAATAATAGTATTCTAATTGATGCTATCTTTGAAGCAGTTTTGCTGATCTTTACCTTACCACTAGTGCTTTAAATACACAATCAACTCAGTACCTGTACTATATCTGGCTTTATATTGAGCTCAGCCTATCTTAAAGAGAAATTATCTTGCACCAAATCAAATGAATACGCTGTGCTTAGGTAAGAAAACATGGAGAGAACAGTTACTATTTTATTAGGCAAAGGAATACATAGTTGGAGAAACAACAACAAAAAAATACTACAAAGGCAGAACCTTCTTCTGAGGATGATATTGGAAATGTTTGCCTGAATAGATGGTGTTTCAGTTGGATTTCTTTTAATAAAAGAAACATAAGATAATAGGTTATAAATAGTATAAATTAAGTGCTGTCCTCTAAGAAATGTAGAACGAACTTCTCTTCCCCTTTCTTCAGGCTGTTACAACTGCTCTCATGATGAATACTTCGACTATGAGAAGGAAAAATGCATGCCATGTGGTAAGCAGCACCCTATATACTCATCCTCTTTGTCTACAGTAACTGGAAATCACAACTAAAACATTTGTGTATTCTCAAATAAGGTATTTTTTTCTAGTACCTCTCAATTAATGATGAGTGCTCATCCAAACATAACTTTCCTTCAAAATAACCCTATTACTGTACTGATAGTATGTAAAACTTGGTAAATAAAGGAATAAAAATAACTAATTAGAAGCAGTATTAGGGTAGGGGATGTGATAATACAGAAGGTGGATGACCCTGACTAATTATAGTTAGCAGCACAAAAAGTTATATTTCTTGTAACTGTGAGTACTTTTCAAAATGTGTGTATTCCTGAAGGTGTATCAGTGTGAGGGGCTGCCTCAGCAGAAGTGTGGGTTTCAAATATTCAACAATTTTCATAAAAAAAAGAGAACACATAGAAGAGGATCAGAACTAGCTAACCTACTTTACTTAGCAAATCTCTTTTTAGATTTTTTTTTTTAAGTATTTTAACTTGAGGTTTGTTACCATATGGTTTATTTATATGCAAACTTATTAAAGAATGTTTTGGATAGACTCTAGCTGCACAGATTGGATTTACATGCAGACAGAAAAAAAAGTCAAGGACAATTTTTCTCATGGTACAGAATTCTAATCTGTGTAACCAGGATTTCAGTTAGTGACCTCAGCTACATAAAAAAACATGCTTCCATTAACCCTGGAAACTGAGGTGCCCTTAAGCATAAAAATCATAAGAAACACAGCAAAAACTTTCTTGTGTTCATTGTAATTATGAGATGATTCCTTTGTCATTGTTTAAGTCCTTTGATGTGAAGTTTACCATTGAAATACGTAATTTTAATCATTTTCAGGAGTGTCTCATTACTATAGCACCATCTTTTGAATCCAATCTGAAATTTGCCTTATTCGGAATATTTTAATATGCTTTCTTTAATTCAAAAATTTAATCTGTTCTACCTTTACACAACAGGAAATGAAAGTATTAGTGCCACACCTGAAGTATCTTCACCTTCAACAGGTTAGTTCATGTAGTTGACCAAGCTAGCACTTACATACTGATATATGTCCTCGTATGTGTTTATGATGTAAGCAATATCCTTTTTTACCTGAGGTAGTGGCATCACCAGTTTCACATGCTTAAGATGCAATGAGGAAAAGTAACTCGGTATCACAATTATAATGAAAATTTTCCCAGAAATATTGGTTAGACATCTTAAGAAAAAAACATAGTGAGAAAACCGTGTTTCCTGAGTATACTTAGGCACTTCCAGATATCAGTAACGAAACATCTCTGTTAATGAATGAGGACTTCTGTCACATTTCTGATGAATATGGGGATCAAGTGCACCCTCAGCAAATTTGCAGATGACACCAAACTGACTGGTGTGGTTGACATGATTGAAGGATGGGATGCCATTCAGAAGGACCTGGACAAGCTCAAGAAGTGGCCCCATGTGAATCTCATGAGGTTCAACAGGGTCAAAGTACAAGGTCCTGCACCTGGGTCATAGCATTGCCCAGTATCAACACAGGCTGGGGGATGAAGGGATTGAGAGCAGCCCTGTGGAGAAGCACTTGGGCGTACTGGTGCATGAAACATTGGACATGGCCTGGGAAGGTGTACTTGCTGCCCAGAGGCCAGTGGTATTTTGGGTGCATCAAAAGGAATGTGGTCAGCAAGTCAAAGGAGGTAAATTTGCCCCTCTGCTCCACTCTTGGGAGAGCCCACCTGGAGTTCTGCATCCAGCTCTGGAGACCTTAGACAAGGAAAGACATGGACCTGTTGGAGAGGGGCCAGAGGAGGGCAGTGAAGATGATAANGTAATGGTTTTAAACTAAAATAAGTTAGATTCAGTATAGATATAAGGAAGAAACTTTTTATGATGAGGGTGGTGAAACACTGGAGGAGGTTGTGCAGAGAAGTGGTAGATGCCCCATCCCTGAAAACATTCAAGGTCAAGTTAGATGGGGCTCTGAGCAACCTGATGTAGCTGGAGATGTTCCTGCTCATTGCAGGGGAGTTGGAGCAGATGACAGATGGTACTGGAAAAACTTTACGCTGTCAGCTGTGTGAATAATAAAATACAATTCTGTCTCTGCTGTTACGCAGAAGTATTTATGCCAAATTCACTTTAAAGTGATGAAGAAAAATGTATAAAACTTCTGCAAGAATTCCTGGTCAATGTATTCACTGCACATAGTAGTAAAGGAATAGATGGATAACTTTTCTTAAATGTTTCATCTAAAAGTAAAGTAACGGTTTTTAATAGTAGTTACTACTAATAGTTACTAAGACTGTTTTTATCTCAAAAATAATTTTCAATTTGTATAGATGTATTATAAAGAGATTAAGAATTGATTCCTATCCTTTAATTTTGATTTTTTTTCCTCTTAGTAACAACTGTGCAGCCTGAAGTAATGAGCTCTGCCACAAGTACCCTACCAACAGTTCCTAGTGGTTCTTCTGCAACTGCTCTATCAACTGAGATTACAAATCCAACAATAACCTCAAAAATCACAGTTCCAAGAACTTCATCAGCATCACCTCCTGTCACAATAAAGTCAACAACTGGTAGGTTTTTAGTGTTACTATCTAAAATAAATTTTAGTAAGCCCACTCTATACCTAGTTGAGATATCGCTCTACCAGGAAAGCATTGCAAGCTGGCTTAACATCCAGGCATAAGACTCCAAATCACAAAGCAAGCTTCCATAAAGGAGTTTGTAAACCAGAAATGCTCAGAAGTATAGATCAAAGTCACATGGAAAGAGGAAGGATATAGACACTACGTTAAAAATAAGACCAAAAATCACTTGTGTAGCTCACCTGAGAAGCACATTAGAAGTTCTGTAAGCAGTGAGCCAGCTCAGCTCCAGTTGGATTTATTAGGTCAGCTTCAGCCTCCTTTCCACAACTGATTCAGTCATGCAGTCATACACAAGGAGCACCCAATCTAGTAACTATGAATAATGTAAGCAGGCTCCAAAGCAGAATCACACAGGTATCAGTGTAGCAGCTTTGCCTAGGATTCTAGAGTCTTGCTCTCAGGAGGATGACTCCTCCAGTACAAATTACTTTCTGGTTCTATGGCTTGTGGAGACTTACAACAACACGAAGTTTCCCACCAACACGCACTCCAACTAATAAGCCATCCAGGACCCAGGCTACCAGGAAAAGCAGAGTCAAAAAGGAGTCCCACAGGAGTCAAAACACAGCTTCAAAGGCTGCCATTATGACAGATGACTTTTGCACTGGCACAAGGCAAGTCCTACAGTACGATGTTATTTAGCTTCGTAACACAAATTACGGAAAGCTGAAACTGTGGTTGATTTGGAATGTAAGAATAGCCAACGAATTTGTCATTTGGGCAAAACCCACATCGACTTTAGCCAATAAGTGACAACAAAGATAACCTCAAGTTGAACCAGGGGAAGTTTAGATTGGGTGTTAGGAAAAATTTCTTCACAGAAGGGGTTCTCAGGCATTAGAACAGGCTGCTCAGGAAAGTGATAGAATCACTATCCCTGGAGGTTTCTAAAATATGTGTAGATTCATTTCTTAGGGGCATGGTTTAGTGGTGGACTTGACAGTATTAAAGTAATGGTTGGAGTTGATGATCTTAAAGGTCTTTTCCAACCAAAATGATTCTATGACTCTTAGAAAAATTCTATTAAAAAAATCAAATATAGGAAAAACATAGAAAATTAGAACAAATATATGAGACAAAAGAAAACATGTAGAGAAAGATTTGCAAACTTATGAGAACATGAATACTACCAATTACACAGAAAACATTCAGAAGTTCTAGGGTGAAAAGTGGATCTATGGAATATGGGTACCTTCTTCATAATTTACCTATTTTTAATTATTAAACGAATTGATTACTCACATTATATTATTTACCTTTACTCTGAAAGAACGTACTACATTAATTTTTACCACACCAAACATGACTTCCACCATCACTACTTCCATAACTACCTCAATAAAAAGAACCATGACCCCTAAACCAAAGCCTAGATCTGTTGCCTCATCAACCACTGCTTCAACAGACAGAATAAGTAAGGCTCACCCCACCACCCTTCTAGACCACTTTCAAAAAGGAAATGACAACCACCTCAATACCTACTCAAGCTATGGCTTACATCACAACTTTCAGCAAGCCTAAACAACAGTAGGTAAATATCACTTTCTGATATCCACCAGGTGAAGCCATTACTCACAAGACACATGTCAATGTATTCCTTATAAAAAAAAGGTCTCTTAACATTGCAAATAGATAGGAAAGGACACCGATAACTGAAGAAGTGTGATAAAAATGGAAATTCATGTGTTTTGCCAATGAAGCAAGCACGTGACATCGAAATATCATCTTAAAATTTCTGTTTGAGGCTATATTCCATGCTTCCTCCAAATTTATGCAAAATCTCTCCGTGCTTCAAAGCGAGTTCTTGAAAACACACAGATGACAGAACATGTGCTCTTCCTAGCCATTGTAGCAAATTATCCCAAAAATAAATATTAAAAAAAGGAAATAGCACTTGGGGATGTCAGACAAGGGCAGTCTCCTCTGAGGCTGTATTGTAATGTGAATTTCTAGGTTAGCAACTGACACAAGAGGCTAGGACACTGTGCAGGGGAAAGTCTACTGTAGTGGGAGGGCAGGTCTATGCTCTCACTCAGTGCACGTCTCACACACAATACTGTTGGGGTACACAAATCTGGGTCTCCTGGGGTGCACAAATCTGGGTCTTCTTTAGCAATTTCTGGGTCTCCTGCCAGCAATTACAGCTTCCTCTAAGGAAGGATCCCAACCCACTTTAACTAGGAACCTGACAAGCTCCTAACCATTACTAATATCCATTCTTCCTTACTTTACAGAGAGTGAGGCAAGCCAAGCAACCACTCTGCACCACCATGTCCCAGTAGGTAAGAGGGAGCTGAGGAATGCCCTTGGCCTAAGACTCTGCTTCACTTACCCCAGCTTTCCCAGAGGATGTTCTTGCCCAGTCTGGAACACCTTGGAGGGGAGATATGCACATCCAGAGAAGCTCTTCTTCCCTCAGGAGCTCCAGGAAAAAACAGGGACTGCTGAATTGTCAGAGGGCATCCTTTAGGCCCAGTTCTTGTCCTGTATTTTTTCTAGGGGGAAGCCATTGCCCCGTTTCTCCCTCTTGCCCAGTAACACTCAGTGTGGTCCAGTCCCGCCTTTCTTATGCCCACCTATAACCTGGGGCTTCTGCCTGACAACTGCCCACCTCCTTTGCCTTCCTGTCTTGCCTTGCCACTCTCAGTCAACCTGTGTGTTTCTCTCAGTAGTTGTCACTCAGAGAAGACCAACAGAGTCACCTCTTGTGCAGCATCTCATCACACAGAAAACCACACCTGCCATGTCTGCCAGCAGCACCACTATCCTGAGAGAGGCCAGCCCCACCAGCAGCTCAGAAGTCCCACTGACAAAGATATCTCCAAGCCCCAGCTCTTTATTTACCACCTCTGCCTCATCTGCTTCTATCCTCTCCTCAGCTGTGTCCTCAACACGGTTGAGACCATCACATGCTGGTAAGGCTCCCTCCTGCCCTTCATGCTACTCTGCTTGCTCCTTCCAGGTCCACCATTCTCTCCTAAGCAGCATGTCCCTCATAGGCTTCAGTTTTGGTATTCATTCTCAATTCCCACTGCCCTTGCCACGGGACTCCTGGGACCCAGGCAGCTCCTGGAACTTCCCTGCACACAACCCTAACTGCATCCTCCTCCCTTGCTGCTTCAGGGGTCTGGCTCTGGGGCACAGGCCTTTGTCAGGCTACACATATCCATGAGTTCGGGCTCTACAGCTAGCAGTCAGAGATAAGCTAGCATACACTCCCTCCCCTTAACAGTGGTGCCCCTAGAACACACAGTGGGAGGAACAGAAGGCAGTGAAACTGGAAACTCGTCTCCGTTTTACACCTCAGGACAGTTTTAGGTGAGATACAGAACACAAGGCATGTTCTCCATCCAGTGGACGCCCAGGCTCTGGCACACCCATGAAAAGTGTGGTTCAACAAATGCCACCTCGTTGGCCAGTGCTGACCCTGGGTGCAAAAGAGTCACCAGTGGAGGGTGGGAAAGAAGGTGTACACCCAACTCCAGGCTAAAATTCTCCCATTTAGACCCATCAGGCTCCACATGCCTGTGCTGTCTTGGTGTTGAACAGGACAACCTTATTTGAGGACACACCACAACATGCTTTGCCTAGAATCCTTCCCAAAACTCAACCATTCTTTTCTCTCATCCCTTTCTTTGTAGCAAGGGAGCCAACCAGAGCTAAGACTCCAACTAGTAAAGTAGTAACAGGTGAGTGCTCTGGTCAGGGTAGAGCTAAGAGTCATCTATGACCTATGTCTGTCCCTTCAGTAGCCTCAGTTCTCCCATGGATCCTTTCCAGCACAGTCTGCAGGATGCAAATGGTAGACTGCCTGTCAACTAATGGACTCGCACATGAATGTAGACATACCTCTTCCCCTCTCAAGAGCTCCAGGAGGAAGGAGACAGAGACAAATTGCTACAAGACATCCTTCAAAACCATCACCACCCTGCAATTCTGAGAAGCAGCAGGAAGGGATGGGACATTTTGGGGGACATAGATCTCTACATCCAGGTTTAAAACAACCAAAATAAGTGGGACTTGCTCTTGCCTTCCTTGCCCATACCCTAACACAGATCTTCTACCCCAGAACTACCCACATGACCAAACTGCTCATCATACCTTGTCATGATAAATTAACCTGTCGTTTCCTCCCAGCAGCCTTCACCCATGAAAAGATAACCGTGCCACACATTGTGCTGCCACTGACAACACAAAAGACCACTGCCAGTGCATCCACAAGTGTCACCTCCAAGACCTCTGTCTCCAGAGAAGCCAGACCTGCCACCAGTACAGAAGTCATGCTTACAAGGATGTCAACAAATCCCAGCTCTCCACCTGGCCCCAGCACCCTGCTAAGCACCTGGTTGCCATCAACTGCCACTTCCACAGTCTCCTCCACCACAGAACCAACCATCAGCCCCAAGCCTACACCATCGACAACCTCCACAGCCAAAACCAGCCCACTGCCTTCGTCTGCATCTTCCCCATTCTCAACTGTGTCCTCTACGTGGCTGAGCTCCTCACACTCTGGTAAGGCTCCTTCCTGCCCTTCCCACTGCTTCTGCCTGCTCTTCCCAGCTGTCATGATTCCTTCCTTCCTTTCATTTCTTACATCCTTCCTTTTATTCCTTTAGATCCACACACACCACTCAGGCATTGGTTTGCTACTTTTCCTTCGCTCCCACTTTCCCACTTCCTTTGGCATTAGTACTTCGCTATGTTCTGCCTTTGTCATGGCCTTGGGAGCAGGTCTCTCCCACAGATCCTCGCCTGTGTGGAAGACAGCAGAAGGTACACTGTCTTGTTCCTTTTTCCATGTATATCTGGAGAGGCTCCTCCTCCAGGGAGAGGCAGAGGGTGCTGGTATGTCGGAAGGCACCCTTCAGGAGTTGACGTTACCGCCCTTTTGGGTAAAAGTCAGATGGGGAGGCTGAGGGCAGCAGCCAGACCTGCAATCCTCCCTCTCGCCCAGTGAGTATCATTGCAGCATAGCACTGCCTTTCTTGCACGTGTCCCTGGCCTGAGGCTTGTATCCACCTCCTTTGTCTTCCCCTCTTGCACTCATCCTCAATGTATCTGTCTTTTCCTACCAGCAGCCTTCATCCACAAAAAGACAACCTTGGCACACGTCATACCACCGCTGACAACGCAAAAGACCACTGCCAGTGCATTCACAAGCAGCATCTCCAAGACCTATGTCTCCAGAGAAGCCAGACCTGCCACCGGCACAGAAGTCACGCTGAAAAGAACATCTCCAAGTCCCAGCTCTCTGCCTGCTCCCAGCACCTCACTAAGCACTCAGTTACCATCAGCTGTCACTTCCACAGTCTTCTCCACCTCAGCACCAACCACCAGCCCCAGGCCTACACCTACAACCCTAAAGCACGGGCCCTCTTCCGCAACAACAAGTGCTGCAAAAGAATCCCCTGCACCAGAGTCATCCACACCCTCCACAGCCAAAACCAGCCCACTGCCTTCGCCTGCAACCTCCCCCTTCTCAACTGTGACCTCTACATGGTCGAGCTCCTCACACCCTGGTAAGGCTACTTCCTGCCCTTCCCACTGGTCTGCTTGCTCTCTCTCCCTCCCTCTCTCTTCCTCTGGCATTGGCACTTTGGTATGTTCTGCCTTTGTCATGGCCATCGGAACAGGTCTCTCCCACAAAGCCTGGCCTGCCTGTGTGAAGAGAGCAGAAGGTATGTTGTCCGTGTTTCTTGAATGGAGACACATCTGAGGATGCTTCTCTTCTAGGAGAAGCAGAGGGTGCTTGCCTCTCGGAAGGAACCTTTGAGGTGCTGTCCTTTTACCCCTTTTTTGAGGGAGAAACCACATAGGAGGGTGAGGGCAGCAGCCAGGGACCCACAGCTCCCTCTTCCCCAGAATGTCTCACTGCAGCACAGCACTGCCTTTCCTGCATATGCCCCTGGCCTGATGCTTGTGCCCACATCCTTTAACTTCTCCTTTAGCCCCGAACCTCAATAGGCATGGTCTTTCCTCACAGCAGCATTCACCCACAAA
>VWYH01003713.1:81372-129011 GCA_013399365.1 Pampusana beccarii | reverse complement strand
TTTTTTTTTTTTTCACTGTAAGTGAATGAAGAATAATAAAGAACACATCAATGAGTGACTTCAGAAAACAGTACTTCCCATTTTTTGCCATTCTAATTCCATTATAGTGGCCATTTTTCATCTAACAATGGTGACACTTTGCTCAGTGAGTTTATGAGACTAAAGAGTATGTCTTGCATGAAACTGAATCCCAGATCAGAGATTTTTTTTTTTCCAAATGTTCCAGCACTAAATTAGAAAAAAAAATATGCCTTTCTCTGAATTTCTAACATATGAAACTGGAACATGACTGGGAAAATGAAACATATAGATCACTGCAAAGTACTATGGCAAGACAGATATGCAGGTGTTTCGTAAAGCCAGTTGGTCAAAGAAGGTTCTTGTGACAATGGTCCCTCAGCTGTTCAACATTTAACCATATCTGGCTGTTATTTCAATTTTCTACTCTGCCAAAGGAATCAGAGCCACGGCTCAGCCAGCATTACAATTTGAAAAGCTTTTTCTGATGTCTAATCTAAATTTCCTTGGCTATAATAAAAGACCATAGTTTCTTGAACCATAGTTGAGCATAGGAAGAAGAGCTTGTGGCTTAAAATTAAGAGCCTCAATTCACTCTCTCTAGACTTAACAAGTTTTAGTCCTGTAAGATTTCCTTAAATCTGTTCTAATAGAAATACAGTAATTTTTCTCACTCTATACCAAAGCTTCTTGGAAAGTTGATGACTCAAGCTGGTCACAGTATTTCAGTTCCATCTTTACTTGTGAAAACCAGCATTTTAATTTTGTCGCAAGTTTTACAAATAAGGGGCCTTGCTGTATATCCTAGTATCTTCTTTGCCTTTCTCACAGCAGTGTGTTGTTGTTTCCTATTCAACTTTAAATCTGCTGTGACCTGCAGCTAATTTTCTGCAAACCTGGTGTCAGTCATTCTCAATCCTTGCATGTTTATGCATTCTTATACGAAATCTAGGAAATTGAATCTCATCCTAATTATATTTTCTATGTTATTTTTCCAAGGCAGGGATATCTCTCTGAAGACTAGTCCAGTCTGTCACTAGGCCTACAAAGATTTACCGTCATCTGCATGTTTAATATGCATAGTACTAAATCACCAAAAACTTTCACAACATTTTGATTGCAATTGTATTTAGAATACCAGAATTCCACCTCCGTATCCTTTCAGTTTGCCAGGGAAACAAACAAATAAACAAACAAAAAACAACAACAACAACAACAAAAACACACCACAAAAACCCCACCTTTTTGAACTTATTTTTCAAATTTATGTGTAGTCAGTAGTAACTTCAAATAGTCCATGTGCCTCTAATATACTTATGCAATCATGTGAGACAGAGTTTCAAAACTGTTGCTGTGGACTTTATATATGACTAGATATATCAATATATGTGATATCATTGCACTGCCCTATCCACAAAGCCTTTTATCCTCTTATACGAATAAATAAATTTATTTGATATGATTTGTCCTTCACACATCACTTTGTTGCCTTCTAGGTGTCTCTGAATTAATTCTTTCACTGCTGAGAATATTAAGTTTAAGGTTATAGATTTACAGCTTTGGGCTTCTTAAGGTTAAACACTGTAATTGTGATTTTCCAAAAACTTGATTCTTCAGCTCTCCTTATCATTTTCTCAAACATAACAGTATATGGCTTTAAGCTTAACCTAACCACTTAATCTCCCTAAGTACTCTACATTTCACAGAGCCCACCAGATATCAAACATTGCATTTGGACAGTTTCTAATATTTTGCTTTAGCCTAGTACATTTTCTTCTGTGTTAATTTAGGACATTAATTACGTTCATCCACATTACTATCACTTTTTTTGTATAATGGAGACTGAAGCAAAATGGAATCTAATATTTCAGCATGTTTGGCCCAACAATCTAGAAGTTAGTCCATATCCCTGTTGGCACAATGCTGTAGCTTAGTGTTTATTTTATCTGTGTTATATTTGGATGAAATAATATGTCACCAGTTGGTGTCACTTTACTTATTCACAATATTTTCAAAACAAATTAGAAAACAAAGATTTAATGTGATAGAAGAATTTGGAGCTTGGCAGACATGTCACTAGCTGTCTAATATTAATATTTAGGAGCTTGAGTATTTCATGTGTAAACTAGCCTACTACAGCAGTTGAGTGAACTTTAAAGGTGTTTGAAACAAATTTCCACCTGGATATTTTCTCTTGAGGCATAATATTAGTCTTCTGTCCATTAATTCTATTTCCATATCCCTCCACATCAACTCAGTAAAATCTTTCTGTACAAAGACACTCAATGGGTCTACTTACTTCCTTCTTAACCTCTGCCTGGTTGCAGCAAAGTGATTCAGAGAGCATAAAATATTGTATCTATAGAGGGCTGGCTATATTCCTTGAAAAGGTGATCCACAGAATACATCTGTATCATCAAGACAGTCCTGATTTATAGCAGTCTGCACATAAAGTAGTGTTCTGTCAGCACATAAAGAGGTCCCATACTCTTGGGATTCAAAGACTAGGCTCACTCCACAAATAAGATACGTAACTGTTAAAAGCTCTGAAAATGAGCAGGTAATATTGATGTTATGAAAAAAAAGGAAAGAAAAAAAAGTGCCTTCTCAAGAGATTTAGGAGCCTGGGTCTTGCGTCCTCCCCAAGTGAAGGCATTCAAAGCCATATCTAATTTCCTCAAAAAATTATTGAAGAGCTATGATATAGATTAGTTTTAGTGAGGCACCTCTACATTGAAGTTAGGTCTCTTTAAGACTCACAGGACTAAGTTGATAGCAGTATTTTATAGCCCTGTGGCTAGTTGTCTATGGAAAAATATTTGGATTCCTGCCTACGCTCTGTGGATCTACTTCTCAGGGTTTTTTTTTAACTGAATTACTCCAGTTAGTTTGGCAGGATTAATCTAGAATAATATAGGACAAACTGGGATTAAACCCAGAAGTCTTGCAGAAGCATACTCTAATTTATAACTGGAAGAAGCAAAATTTGAATAAAATATTGATTAAAACTAATTATTTAATTCATAAAGAGAAATTCTGACAGTGTTAAAGATTAATGAGTATTTAATTTGAATAAAAGTAAAAGTAAAACAATTACGGCATTAAAAAGGTAGAGAGGATGGTGACAGATGATGAAAGATAGGGAGGAAAAAGGAGATATGGTCTATCGTGGAAAAATGTTGGCAGGATGTGACTATGGCCACCAAATCTTTTGGCAACTTAGTGCCTGAAAATTATACAATTAAGCACTAATCAATCAAATAGGGGTGTATAAATCAACTAATTAATTGTATAAACGTGCAATTAATAAGGTGAGAAAATCATGTAGGTGCAGAGTCAATTAGGTTGTAAAACTCATTGTAAGTAAAATACACAGGCAAGGGAGTGGAATTAAACAGGCAAAGTTTAAGGATTAAAAATTAGCTGAGCTAATAAAATCAGTAAGTAGACAATCAACAGAAAGAGTGAATCAATTAAGCAGGATGAAAGGCAATTGTATTATTAAAGAAGTCATCAATGAATCAATAAATTATTTCTCCAGAGAGTGATGTGATCAGTAAAGTAAGGACAAGTGGTCCAGTCATTATCAGTAGGCAGTCAACAAGGCATGAGAACAGCTACCTGGAGAAAGTTTAGTGGGTGTTCTGGGTACCATCAGCAGTCACAGCAGAGTAGACTCCAGAAATGTACCTTTCTTACTGTATTTGCCACTACAGTGTGCCATTGTGCTCTCTGTGAGGAATCATATTTTATCTATGGAAAATAAAATGCCTTTTTAGAGGAAAAGCTCTAAGCCCAAGTAACAGCAGTAGGTGTCTGTAAATCTAAAGGCATATAACCTACATCATCCCTTATTTTGCAAAAAATATAGCTACTCAATAGGAAAATTATGACAATTCTACTTAGTTGATACAAAGAAAAGAAAAACAAAGCAAAAAACAAAATAAAACAAAAACCTCAGGTTTGTTTCAGGAATACCTGTTTTACGTATTCAATTTTGCTATTTATACTAAGGAGTCTCCCGAATGTCTTCTGTAGTTATGTTTGCAGACAGAAGAATCGTAGTAAAAAGTTTTACATAAACCACTAAGACCACGTTTGTTTTTATTTGTCTGCAATGATTTTAAGTTTCTTTAAATACTGGTATCTTTTTACAAGACTGACCATGACAACAAATTAATTACAATAGTTTAAATGAACTACTCTGCATTTAAATTTTGTATAAAATATATGCAAGGTTTTGAAGTAATCTAAGTGAAAAATATTTTTTATGATCTAGCTAAGCATTAGAGGTTAGAAATTAAGGAGGTGGCTGTGTAAATTCCTTTCTATACCTCTTCTAATTAATTTAATTCCTTGACTTCCAAAAGTCCTGCCATGCTCATTCTGCTCAAAAATTGTCAATGGCACTGATTTGTGTAGCAATATTCCTCAAAACAAGCATTGCAAACCTATGAAGTTCAGTTTTATGGTTAAAGTGAAAAATAATACAGCATCATGAATGCGGAAATGTTGAGCTAAAGTATTCAAACACTCCAATATTTGCCTTGCCATGATACCACAAGCAACTGATAGTCAGCAGAATCCATAAAATCTTTCAGTTTTTGCGTGGGATCAGTACAGAACCAACGTCTTGCTTCACAAACATCAAAAGGCAAAGAAATTGCTGATGTACTACTTTTAAAGTGTAATGATGGGGTCAAAATAAATAAACAGGAACAGGAAATATTCTAATAGATTTTCTATAACATTTAGGAGTTTCATCAGAAAATGCCTTTTTGTTGAGCCTAAAATATTTCAGTTAAAACACTACAGGTTTAAGCTTTCGCTTGTATACGGGAAGAGAATTTTTCTGTCTCTTCAAGCTGGTTCAATATAGGGGAGGAGTTTCTGGGTTTCCTGGCCTACGACAGTCCACCTGGCAGCTCTGTTCCCAACCTTCAAAAAAGGAATGCTTAAGCTTCCTTGCCCATGAGCTAATACTTTTTCTAATATCAAGACAAGTATATTAAAAAAAACTCTGTCTTGTGATCACCTAAATGGAAACATCCTGATTTGAGACCTCAAACAGTATCTGTGTGCTGCATTTAAAATTTATATTTTTCTTAGGTTTTCAGAAATGTTTATTTCATCATAATTATAATTTAGTACGGTGCTTTAAATAGCAATAAGTATCTCCAGAGATACGACTGAGTAGAAAAATGTCCTATATATACTATGGAAAAATATATATGTGTATATCAATGGAAAACCTTTCAGTTACAAAGAAATCTTTGAAAAGAGCTAACAAACTTATTTAAATACTTGCTGCAAAAGCCCAAAAAAACAATAGGAAATTTCAATATGAGCTGTAGGGAATGGACAAAATTTTCTGGATATTTTAGGTGTCCACAGGCAATTTTAATGACAGAATCAGCTTTAGTGATTCGTAGAAATTCTCAGAGGATTACAGTTGCATCAGTTGGAGTTTGGGACACTGAATTCTAGTATTATTAAGTATGAACCATAAACAGCTTGAAAATTACCTGCAATATGTATCAGTATATAGTTAATCCAAACAAGGATTTAGACATCAATAAAGAACGAAAAATTAAATAGAAAACACTTTAATCCCCCACCTAGGGTTCACACATCACTCTCCTCTGATGGCAGAACATTTTGTGTGTTACATGCTACAGGAGTAATTCCTAAATTTTAGACTAACTGTAATATGCTATTATCGTTAGCATTTACCAATTCCAAACAAATAGTTATAGGGCAGAAAACAAACAAAAAACTCAGCATCATATTTTTCTTGGGGTATATGATTCAGCATATGTATTACTTCTAAAGAAATAATGTTTTAGAAGTAATCAGAGATAATAACTTAAAATCTGTTAATTCTGTCAGTTCCCAGGTCTTGGAATCTCCCACCAAACAATGAGGACACTTAATGAGCACTTTGGTCCATCATGGGTCTATACTCTGCTCATGTTATATTCCGAATCATTTATGCAAAGTAAAAAGTCAGCAAAAGTAAAAATTGTTCTGGACTGACATGGCTGTTTATATATGCATTTAATGTTACCTGTCTAAAAGAACACAGTAAAAATGATGCATTGAGAGGTATAACATGACTCAAAGATATCGAAAGAGAAGATGGGTTTCTATGGATTCACTGGTGTCCAGTACCTATATATATATATGTACATATGTAAAATTATGAGTGTATATAGGTATTTAGAAATTTACAATTTCCCCTCTCAAGTAAAGATACTATGCCACCAAACAGTAATTTTTTTCAATAAAGGCCAAATTCTCAGCTGCTATAAGCTGTCCCAACTCTCTTGGCAGACTTTCTACTCACGTAAACCAGCACTTTGAGTAGGACAATTAGACATTATATATGGTGATTTTTCTCCATATTTTATTTTATGAATGAAGATACTGTTAACTTTGTGTGTTACATTACATAAACTTATACTTATCAATTTGTAGTTGCAATACATAGTTGATTGAGGTATAAAAGAAAAAAGTATTTTTTTAAATTATCTGACACAAATCTGTATATCCTTTTAAAAAACTGAATAAAGAAATTATAGTCATATTAACTTTTTCCCCTTATATGCAATAGAAAAAGAGTACACTAATTAGCTTAATTATTTAGGTTTTGCTTTGATCCATTTGCACTCTGATATCAAGGTAATTAAAGATGATTAATTATGTTGGATGGGATGTTATACTTTGCATTAAGTAGGCACTCCGTCAGTTGGAGAAGTTAAATTGATTTGACTGGTGCTTTCTGATGTATTAATGATTTTATGTTGCCAGACTGGATTCTGTTGGAGTATTTAGACACTACTCCAGTACCATACATTAGCATGCGAATGTTCCAAGTTGCTGTGGACCAATACTAAGAAAGACAATTTTTCTCACATTTTTAGTATAAGTTGGTCTCTCTGCAGTCTGAAAATAAGATTTATTTATTTTTACACAACATACTAGTATATTGTAAAGGAAACTTCACTTGTAGGAATATACTCAAGAAAACCTTAACAACATCTTCAAAAAGGGCATGAAACAAGACCTAGGGAACCAGTGGAGATCTGCTAAATCTCAGACTCCAGGAAAAGAGAGAAATAAATTCTCCTAAATGTTATTTATAGGTATGAAGAAAAAGAAAGTCATTAGGAATATCAAGCATGGATTTCCTAAAGGCAACTTGTGTCTAAACAAACTGATAACCTTCCACAAAGAGATGACTACCCTGTGGATGAGGGAAGAGGAGTAGATGTTTGTTTGCCTTGACTTGGTCTCCCCTATTCTCTTTATAGCCAGTGAGATACAATTTGGGAAGGCTGGCTACCAAATGTATTAAAAATGGGCTGACCTATTGGGTTCAAAGACTTGAGGTCAATGATACAAAGTCCATCTTGTGGACAGATATTAGTGGTGTTCCTTAGGGGTTAATATGCCAATACTGTTTAATGCCTTTAACAAAGACCCAGATGGTGAGACGGATGGCACTCTCAACAACTTTTGGGGATGATATCGAACTGTGTATGCAGTGGTGGTGCAGTAGACCTGCTACAGAGCAACCTTGACCTTGGAAAAAATGGGTTGATAGAAATCTGAAGTTCAACAAAGGCAGATGAAAACTTCTGCATCTGATTTGAAACAACCATATGTAACAGTGTAGGCTGGTCCCTGGCTGAGGACAGAGCAACTCTACAAGACTCACAAAGACTCACAAAGCAGGTCATGCTAAACAACGAGGTTAATGTCAGCAGCATCCAGAGTGCTATTCTTATTTTAGAGACCCCAGTACAAGAAAGTCACTGTCACAGTGAAGTGAGTCCATAGGAGGACCATTGTGACAAGTGGAGGTGGAACAAGTTGCTCAAGTAGAGGCAAAGATAACTGGGTTTTATTCTTGAGGTTAGCGAAACCTGAGGTTAGAACAGGGACTCAGAAAGGTGGTGAAACTTCTACCTTTGCAGATATTTAAAAGAACCTGAAAAGCTCCTGAACAACTTGATCTATTTGGCCCTGTTTCTCTGGCTAATCCTTCAAGGTCCCTTCTAAGTAAATTCATTCTATGTTTTCCAGGTATTTTTTATGACGCTTGGCTCCTACGTGGAGCACAGACACTAAAATATTATTTTACAGACCTGGACAAATAAAAGAACAAATGGACTGTCGCTGAATAAACAACTCCTGCTAAAAACGAAATGTACCTATCTTATTTATTATCTATCAACTTATCATCTTTTTTGAGTTCTTTTTCTTTTTGCACGTTTACTTGAAAGTTAATAATCTGTGCAGTATTTTCTGTCATTAGGTAGATATTATTTTCATTTTTAAAATGTTTGTTATTGGAACACAAAGCATGAAAAAGAGCATGTGACTACTCACACAACTATTATCATAAATATCACAGTAGTTTGAGTGCAATACTAAAAATATTCAGATTCTAGAGTGATAAGTTATTGGCAAGAATCTGCTTGGTTGTTATTTGAGGTTTGAGGTTTATTTCTCTTTTTGCTCTTCCTCTTTCCCCAAATATTTATGGAATACCATTATGATAGTTGTGAAAGAACTGTTAGTAGGATATCCCTTGCAAAGCCTCACCTTTGTAGTTATTCTTCCTCAGCTACGGCTACATGATCATGCGAAAAATTAAACACAAAAAATGAATATGCACTATACATTTGGCAAAATAAATCCTTAACTGCACTGAGTTTCCTCATCTACATAAATATGTAGAAGGCACTATAAGACTAAAAGTAAATGATTATACTCACCTTTCACCTATTTCCTAAAAATTATATGCCCATGTCTTCTCCCTCAGTGGGCATATGTTGATGAAAAGAAGTTTTACTTCCTTTTCCACACCTTTTTTGCTAAGCCCACGTGTGATCAATCACTGGTCTCTTCTACCTTGTTTAATTGCAAGGCATTTACAAGGTCTTCAAAAGTGTGTTTCAGTTTCTTCTTTCAGTGTATGGTTATGCTGTGCCCTACATCAACACCAGGAAGAGCTCAGAGGGAGACTGGTTGCTAATCAGTTTCACTTCCAGCTGCCTCCTATTAATAAGGATCCACTGGTGAATTCTCAGAGATCCTTACAAGGTGATCTCTGAAATTGAAGATATACTCTGTGGTTATTGAATTTCCTGTGCTGAATGACAATTCTCAATTTTCCTTTTTTTTTTTTTAATCCATATTGCACAGTGTTATTTAAGCACATCCATTTTTTCCCTCTTGAGCACAGTTCTGTAATAAGACTAAAGTGTAGTTATAGGCTCATCTCAATTATGAGAAAAATACCTTTCACTGTGTAATTATTTCCCACTTAAAGTCCAACCATTTGGATTATATCCCGAAGTGTCCAAGTCCTATTTCTTGTTTAAAGTGTACAGCTAGACTGTAGAATATATTAACTCTGGATCCTCTGTAATTGATTTGTGGGAAGCAGTGGCAGAGAAAGTAATTACATTTCATTACACAAAATTCAGGAAATTAGTCATAAAATTAGGATAAGCAAACAGCAATGCCAAACACCAAAATTTATCCCATAGTGGTCTTAGTCCATTGTAATCTTTCATGACTGTTTCCAAGGAAATGAATGCAGTGTAAGTAATGAACATCAAATTTTAAAAGCTGCACCTAAAATTTTAGGTTAGGCAATGTAACTGAGAATAAGTCAAACTGTACCATAGAAAGATAACATGGATGGACATTCTTTCTCTGCTAACACTGTCTGTTATGGGATGATGAAACAAGTTGCAAAGAGGTTCCACAGCATGGGCAAATGCTGTCCTACCTCAATTTTATAAAAAATATTTCTGCCAAAACGGAAGTCAGAGCATCTACATACTGTCTTGCATGCACGTGCTTGCTTAAATTTTCTGTAATTGCAAATATATCAGAAATACACACATAACTCATGTGTTTACGATGATACACTCTTCAGTAACTGCCCATGACTTGAACAGTCTTCAAAGTTATTTGTCAGATAAACTATTGAAACTTTACCTGCTTGACTGGAGAAGAAAGTTACTAAAACATAAAAAGAGAAGAAGAGACCCAGGAGAAAAATTATATGTAACTCTACTAAATAAATCTTAGTTGTTCTGAAGCAGTTAATTTTATCAATGTGCGATAAACCTTAACACCTTTTAAAACATAGGTATATGGCTCTTAATTGGAGATGACAAAAATGATTAAAGCTATTGAAAAAACTAAAGTTAAAGAGGCTTGTGTCACCCCTTCTGTTGTTGCTACTGAATTGCAAGTGTCCACAGAGAAACAATTTACTAAAGAAAAATGCTTGAAGAATACTCTGAAACTAGGAAGGCAATTTTCCTATTGGAAAATATCACTACTAAATGAATGCTCTTCCTACTCATCTATACTTCTTTGTTGAAAACTACAATGGGTTTAAGGAAGAACAAGCATTAAGTAATTTGTTAACATTTATTGTCAATTCAAGCAACCTATTTTAGATGGAGGAGAATAAAGTATAATTAAGGCATGATGAATAGCATAAAAGGTACCATTGTTTTCTCTTCTGGGCATTTATCCAATGTTGTAACAGAATAGTGAGTACTATTGCACTAAAGCAGAAATTCTGCTTTTTCTCCACTTAATAATAGTTGATTTCAAACTGTGAATAATCTTTGAATCTTACTTCCTCATTTTGCCAAATAAGAACAGAGCACATAGACCAGCCCTGAAAATTTCAAATAATAACCATGCAAACTAGATTTGATGACATTGCTCTTTACATGTCACATAGTGGTTTCATTAAACTGAAAGTGGTAATAATGAAACAAACATTCATTTTAGGCATTTATAACCAAAAAATTGCATTATCTACCTCTTTAAAATTGTCACTCTTGATCTAGCAGCATTTTGTCTATGAAGGTGTTCGATTTGTTTACTAAGTCAGAAATCAATGCTATTACTTATACATCTCTGATAATAAGATGTTGTTTTCTTGTGAAATATTTAATCACATATGTGATATTGTTAGAAAGTATTTAAACTTAATGGGCCAGTTATCTAGATACAGCTGTCTAATACTTATAAATCCCTAAACCACTTAACATTCTTTTCATATTGATGATTTAAAGTTATGTTTACCATTACAAAATATTTCTTCAAACATTTCTGTTATGCTCAATTAAATTTACTCTGACTACAGAAAATACATTACTTATAAGTGTTTGAGAAGATGCTAAGTAGTTTTGGTAATTGGAAAGGTTAATAAATACAGGTTATGGTGGGTTAACCTTAGCTGGCTGCTAGGTGCCCACCAAGTGGCTTTCTCACTCCCCTTCCACAGTAGGCAGGGGAGAAAATAAGATAGAAAGCTCATTGATGGAGATAAGGACACTCACCAATTACTATCATAGTCAGAACAGACTTGACTCAGGGAAGATTAATTTAATTTTATTTCCAATTAAAAATAGAGCAGAATAGTGAGAAACAAGACCAAAACCACCCTTACTTCATCTCCACCCTTTTTCTTCCCAGGTTCAACTTCACTCATTCATTCTCAACTATTCTACCTCCTACCCACCCTGGCCAAATGGCACAGTGGGATGCAGAAGGGGGGTTGTGGTCAGTTCATAACACTTTTTCTCTGCTGCTCCTTTCTCCTCACACTGCTCCTGTGCAGTTGAGCACTGCTCCTGCGTTGGATCCCTCCAGTAGGACACAGTCCTTCATGAACTGCATCAGCATGTGTCCTCTCCGTGGGCTGCAGTTCTTCAATAAGTGCTCCAGCGTGTGGTACAGTCCTTCAGGAATGGACTGGCCCAGCATGGGTCCCACATGGGCCACAGCTCCTGCCAGGACCCTGCTCCTGCGTGGACTTACCATGGTTTGCAGCTTCCTTCAGGGTATGTCCACCTATTCCAGTATGGGAACTTCCATGGGCTGCAGGGGATATCTGCTCCATTGTAAACCTCCATGGACTACAGGCAGACAATCTGTGTCACCATGGTCTTCTCCACGGGCTGCAGGGGAATCTCTGCTCCAGCACCTGAAGCACCTCCACCCCTCCTTATTCTCTGGCCTTGGTGTCTGCAGGGCTATTTCTCTCACATTTTTCTTACTCCTCTTTCTCATATCTGCTGCTAAGAATTTTTTTGCCCTATCTTGCACATGCCTTTCCAGAGGTGTTCCACTCATGGCTGAGGGGCTCAGATGTACCCTCCAATGGGTCTACTGAAGCCAGCTGGAACTGGTTGAGTCTGGCATGACTAGTCTCTGGCTTCTCCTTGCAGAGGCCACCCCTGCAGTCCCCACTGCCATAACCTGAACACCTGCACCCAATACACAGGGACTATCAACATTTTCAGTATTATTGTTAATATATTTCAGTGTTTCATTAAACATTGTAAACATTGAGACAAATATTTACGTTGTGTTCCTTGAGTCAAGTTTTCTAGCAAAAAGAATGGTCGAATGGTCAATCCTGTATAAAATATGATATATGAGGAAACTTCGACATGAGAACATATACTACATATGCATGCATGTTTGTGTCATAGGGAAGGGGAAACCACACCACAACAGTCCTCAATTACAAGAAAGCTGTTACAAATAAAGGAATATTTCTTCTCATTTTCACTGGGTAGAAGAAGTAATGTCTCAAATTGTAACCAGAGAGATTAGATAGATGGGGAAAATATGCCTTTATAAAACATAGGAAAGCACTGCTATTTCCATTTGAAACAGCTGTTGGAGAATATGGGACATCACTCAAAATCTTCAAGAACATGTTGGGTGAATGTGCCAGGGTTGATAACTGAATAGCTTTATGGCTGATAGGAAGAAGAACTGAATGGATAATGAAGACATGCACATGAGGATTTATAAAACCTTTCCAGATCTTTTTATCTTCACTTCTGGATGGAATCTATGTACCTACACATTTTGTCTTGTTACAGCTACAGAAATAAAACCCGTATTTCATGGCATATGTGTACATCAGCCATACATGTTATATAAATTCGGTTGAAATACAGTCTAACTGTTCTATTCTTGGAATAAAATAATCTATGCTGAAGCATTACATTGTCTTGACAGAAATCATCCTCTGAAAGTAATCAGTAACACATGAACCACAAAAATGCTCTCACAGTCTGAGGATGTTTGCTCAGACTATTGAAATATCAGCAAGTCCCCGGATAATGCATATCACAAGGAACTAAAAGCCATTAAGTCAACTTAATCAAATTTTTGCTACCAGTCATTCAGGGGAAAGTACAAATTTGGCTTTTATGATCACTCAAAGACAAAAACGGTACTCGTGCCTTCCCAACCACGAATGAAGTACCTTAATGATCCTGTAAAGGGCTAGCTCTGCAACAGACAACACACCCTTATTCACAATTAAAAATAATGTGGGTGTAATGAGCTGGAATATTTTTAACCTGTCGAGGAACTGAAAAAGAGACAATGTGCATGACAGTACTTTGTTTGTGATGGGGTACCGAATTGTTTTTCCTTCTCTCCCCAGCTATCCTGCTTATCCTAGACAGCTCTGTGCATTAACACAGACAGAACTGTATAGTTTGATAGTCTCAGCCTGAAGGACTTGCTCTTACTTTGTGAAGGAAAACAAAGGATGCCTGTTCAGCCTCAGCAAAATCCAGAAAAAGTCTGATCCTCCCAGTCATTTGCTTCTGCATAAATGTTATTCCTGTTAACAATCATCACAGATTTTAAATTATCATCCAAGATTTTGGAGAGCACAAATTCCAATCTCAGAAGCAAACCTTCTGGAGGAGCAGCATTTCTTACCAGTGTTTGCTACTTCAGCACCTCTACTCAAAACTGTTATTAGAAGAGAAAATATGGAATGAGGATAATTAGTCCTTCAAATACGTTAATTTTTCTACTTTACAATAAAAATCATTCTGTTTCTTTCATCTGCCTTTATTCTCATCTCCTCCTTTATTTTCTTCCTAGCAGGAAAGAAAAAGAAAATATTCCTGAAATGTATTATATATATGCGATATATAAGAGATTTTTTTTTACTTCCTTAAGTTTGATAGATGCAGAAAAAGTTCTCTATTACAGTGAATTCCTATGGGCAAATTACAAGAGGGAAGCTTTCACAACATCTCACATAACCTGTTTTCACTGTCACATTACTGAATTTATTCAAATTCAATAGGTGTTAAGGAATTTTGATGGATATAAACTTCCTATTTTATCCACTGTTTTCCAATTATTAGTTTCATTCACCCCCATAAACAGCTCTGAAATTGCAGTAAAAAAATATTTGAGGCTTCTAAAGCAATCTGAAGGCCTCTCTCTCTTTCTTGGTAACTACTAGATTCTATATCTAAACTGTCTGGGTTTTTTTTATCCCCATACACTTCTAACAACTAATTTTACTGCTTAAGACATTTTAAATGTTGTTTTTTCCTGAAGTGTTTAAGAATACTACAATCATGTCTTGCTGGATGATTCATTTAACTTGCATTCTGTCCTCCATCACAGCTAGGTGGTTTAGTTAAAATTATAGATTTATTTCCTGGGGAAAAAAAAATCAGAGCAACTTCTCACGCTCCTGGGATTAATCTAAGCTTTGAATATATCCAGCTCTATAGGCATATATTAGGCACAGAGAGATTCAAAGTCTAAACAGAAATATTGCATACCCACAAAGAAAAGAAAAACATTTGTTTTGAACCATCACTGTCATTTTTTTCTTTTTTTTTCTATCTGAGATTTCTTATTTGTTTATTGGATGGCCAAAGATTTTTTTTCTGTGTTGGTTGAACATATGACAATTGCTAATATTTTCTACTTTTTCGTTAATATATTTCATTTACTTTTAAAAATCAGGAAAAAACCCACTGTATTTTTTTCTAAGAGCTAAGGCACCCAGTTCCAACATAAGAGGCCCAGAATAAAGTGCCTGATATAAATTAGGCAGAAAAATGATTTTTTCACAGAGATATAAGAGGATATTGACATAATAGACATATCCCTGCAGTGCTGTTCTTTTCTGACTCTATGCCAAATCAGCTTTTCTGATTCCAAATCCCATTGCATTTCTTATATTTGAAAAAAGGTGAACTTCTTTATTTGGAGGGCTGCTCCTTCCTCTGGAATAGTTTCAGAATACAAGCTCTGAGCATGCATGAATATGCTCAGACATTGTGTCTCCCAGCTCTGGGATGTTATCAAAGGTACCTAGCCAGGTCCAAGACAAGGATGGTGCTGCTGAATGGAGTTATTCACTGCCCACCCAAAAGGGTTAAGATTCTAATAAAAGAAGCTAAGGACAACAGCCTATGTTGTGTAAATAAGACTGTGGTATCATAAACAAGATGATCAGCAATGAACACAGAGATCAGACTGAGAAAACATCAGAATAAAACTTTTGTTTGTGTACCAGTAGTTGAAAGACAGTAAAATAAAGGACTAGTTAATAAAAGTGTGTAATAATCCATGATTTTTTCATGGACTGGATGAAGAAGAGTTGGTCTGCTTAAGCTGCTAGAAAGAAAGAACAAAATTTACTTTCAGTTTTTTTGAACTGAACATTCTTATATAAAGATGGTATCAGAATTCTTTGTTATGAGAAAATGTCAACTGGCTTTCTTTTCAAAAACTTATATATAGGAAACATTAATGTATGACACAAAATAATACTGGGTTTATATTTATAGTATGAATATGTTTTATGTATTATATTTAATCTCAACACGTTGGACAGAAAATCAGGAGGTTACATACAGGAATATTCTCTCTATACCCTTCTCTGTAGTATTTTGTTTGTTTTTTGTTTTCTCACCCATTAATGAAAACAGCTTGCCTAAGATTCCACTACATGGTTTGTAGCACAGTCTAAAAGAGTGTACAAATGATAATACTGCAGCCTGGTAGTTCTTGTGTTATCTCATATTTGAGGGTTAGATGGACTCACAAGTAAGAGATAAACAGACACAGAAAAGTTAATTATCTTTTTGTGTCACTGTGGTGCAAACTCTTGACCTCAGAAGAAGGTACACTTTTGTTAGCTGAATGAGTTGGTGAGGAGTGGAAAAAAAAGAGACGTAAAATTCTGGCATGAAAACATCTCAAAGGCCTTTGAACTAATAAAGAGCTAGAGAAAAGGAAGAGTCTGACTTTCGACCCTAAAAGATGAAATTGGTTCTTGACTGAGGTTTTAGTTTCTTTCAATAGTGAGAACTTGAAAATAAATGTGCTTCTTTTTACACTAAATGTTACCGTCTTCCTACTATTTCCGACTGAAGATTTTGACAAATGTTTTCACATTCTTCAGTTTTGCTTTACATTCCAAATGAGATTGTGTTGTAAAGCATATTCTAATAGTTAGAGGCCACTAGATTGTCATACTGTTATTTATTTTTATTCTATAACAGATGCTGCATTCCAGTTCTGAATTTTGCTGCATAATGTTCCTGTTCTCTCTTGCTGTTTCTACTTGTCTGAGATTTAAAGCAAAAAATAAAGGCACAAGAAGAAATAAGTGGAGACCTGGGATCCAGATTCAAATTCATGACTGAGCCCAAATTCCTTAATCATCCATGGTGTCTATATGCTGGTTTTCAGTTTGTGTTACATGGAATGAACCAAATGTTTCTCCAATGCAGAAAAACTATTTTGGGTTCACATTTGAATTCTACTTGTTTAGGCAATATAGAAACATAGAAACAGCTTGCCTGAGACTCCTGTGTTCGCAAAATCAAGCCCATGCTCAGGATCAGGCATCAAAAGAAGATTTGACACAGCTCAAAGTTGCAGTGGTCAAATTTAGACTTACTTTGGCTGGCTTGGAGTAAAGCAACAGATCAAAGACGACAGTTTTTTGAAGGCTGAATAAATCCTAGGTGTTGGTTTGTATAAAGATAAGGAGAAAGAGAATTGTAAGGTATTTGTGAGACATACAAGCCTATTTAGCCGAATTGCAATCTATTCCAAGGATTTTTCTCAAATACTTCTCTCTTTCTTTTTCTTTCTTTCTTTCTTTCTTCCTTTCTTTCTTCCTTTCTCTCTCTCTCTCTTTCTCTTTCTCTTTCTCTTCCTTCCTTCCTTGTTTCCTTCCTTCCTTTTCCTGGTCTAAGATTTTTGATAACACTCTCTGTTTCCTGGTTACCGTATTCCTGGTGTATATGTACAACACAACCATTTTTTATTTTCTTAATAATTTACCTCCACTAATTTCTTCCCTATTCCATTAAGTCCAACAACAGTAAAAAGAAATGAGGATTCTTTTTAGCAGTGCTAGCAAAACAGCAAATGGGAAATTCAGAAACCTGTCTCTATAAGAGATCTCATTAATTTAGACAACATAGGATGATAATGGTTCAATCAACTACTTTAATCAGCATGTAACAGATTTACAACAAATTCTACTGTAGTATTACTCAAATAATGACTATGAAGTTAACCTGTTTTTTAACAATGTGCTTCTGGCACTTCCTCTGTGTCTTCCCATAGATAACTTCTTCCTTCAACTTTTCATCTGGAAAATACAAAGGAGAAAAAATATCTCTGTCAAAGATACAAAGGAAAGTGTGACAAATGTCTCCCTACACTCAATGTGGAAAACTTTTGCTTTTTAAATTCATAATAAGAACATTACTTCAGAAGGGATCTGTTCAATTATTTGGTCATCTTCCTAGACCAAATATGATATCTTTTCTCTCAAGAAAGAGTAATTATACTGGAAAATTGCTTGGATTCTCTTTCTCAATCAGCACTACCAATAATCCATTATCAATGTGAAACCTGGTCATGGCATTGTTACATTTTTTGTGCTTGTTCCTTTTTTGCTTCTTAATTCTTTACATGGGTCATGTAATTGATAATATTCTAATATTGATAATGTTCTATTTTGATCTCTTCCCAGTCCAACTGCTTGTAAAGATCTGAACATCCCTCTATAACATACAGTTTCCACTTCTGAACACACTCATTTCTTGTATCATTGAAGAAATAACACCTTAAAAAGATACAATCATTCTCTCATCAGTAAAAGCTTGGTGAAGAAGTCCCAATTTTAAAAAGCTTTTACTTTCAACATTACATTTTTGAAGAAACACACTGTTCTGTTTATCAGTACCAATCTATTATGTAGTTCCCTTTAAAACTACACAATGATCTCACAAAGTTTATAATTTATAAAAATACACAGTTATAATGGTAATAAAAATTTATCAAATTCAGTTATGGCATATGAGTTTAGTTCTATTACTAGCTTCTCACTTTATAGATATTTTAATAGGATCATAGAATCATTTCACTTGGAAGAGACTCTCAGGATCATTGAGTCCAACCATAAGCTAACTCTGGCACTAAACCATGTCCCTAAGAACCTTGTCTAGATGCCTTTTAAGCACCTCCAGGGATGATGACTCCACCACTTCCCTGGGCAGCTTGTTCCAAAGCCTGACAACCTTTTCCATGAAGAGTTTTTTCCTAATATACAATCTAAACCTCCCCTGGTGCAACTTGAGGCCATTTCCTCTCGTCCTATCACTTGCTACTTGGGAGAAGAGACCAACACCCTCCATGCTACAATCTCCTTTCAGGTAGTTGTAGACAGCCTCCTTTTTTTCCAGGCTAAACAGCACCAACTCCCTCAACCGCTCCTCATAAGACTTCTGTTTCAGGCCCCTCACCAGCTTCGTTGCCCTCCTCTGCACTCTTTCTTGTACCTCAGTGTCCTTACGATAAGGGACCCAAAACTGAACACAGTATTTAAGGTGAGGCCTCACCAGTGCTGGGTACAGTGGCACAATCACTTCTCTAGTCCTGCTGGCCGCACTATTCCTGATACAAGCCAGGATGCTGTTGGCCTTTTGGCCACCTGAGCACATTGTTGGCTCATATTAAGCCAGCTGTCAATCAATACCCCCAGATCCCTTTCTGCCAGGCAGCTTTCCAACCACTCTTCCCCGAGCCTGTAGCGCTCCATGGAGTTGTTATGACTCAAGTACAGGACTCAGCACTTGGCCTTACTAAACCTCATACAACTGGCCTCAGATCAATGATCCAGCTGGTTCAGATCCCTCTGTATGGCCTTTCTACCATCCAGCAGATAAACACTCCCAGCCAATTTGGTGTCATCCGCAGACTTACTGAGGGTGCACTCAATACTCTCATCCAGATCATTGATAAAGAGATTAAACAGAACTTCTGTGACTTATTATTTCTTTGCAGGATTTTTTCCAATACCTTTTATTCTATATTTGCACCACTTGTTACGCTGACCTCAAGTTTCCATTCGTTTCATTATTTTCTTTCTCTCTTTAGGGATGAAAATATTATTATTCCTTACTTCCTTTAAGAAAACCTGCTGAGGAGCTAGAGTATAGTCTATGTTAGACCAATTTCTTTAATAGTCCTTTTAAATAGCAATTGAGTTCTGACTGTTGTGCACTTGCTATCAGAGTAAAATGGAGTCAGGAGAAATCCAGTGGAAGACTATCTGCACAGACAGCTCTAATTCTTTACTATATTGACTGAGAAAAGACTCTGAGGAATGTAACATCTCTGAGTGAAACTCAGAGATGCTGTTTTCCTAATGCAATTATTTCAATATGGCAATATGTCTTCAAGTCGCTTATAACAGCTAAGTGTAAAAAAGATTCCCTGGGCATTTTTGATTCTTTATTTTTTGTTTACCAAAACTTCAGCAAGTCTTTTGTAAATCTTGAAATCAGCAAAACACTTAACGTTTTAATAATCCAAATGAATTGTAGAGTTGAAAATCACATAGATTACTTTCTTTTTACCTTTAGTAATCATACAGATGATCAAAATGATTCATGGAACGAAGGACAAGGATGATGAGGGGTTTATCAAAGCCATGCAACATACGTAAGCTTTCAGGTCCAAGGATAAACAAATGAACATTGTGACCTTAACTTCTGATTCAAATATTTGAAAATTAATGTCTGTGATACCAAAACCAATAAGTAACTGTTTTCTATCACGTTGGTTTTCCATTTTTACACTTAACTTGAATCTGGAGTATTAACATTTTCACTTCCATAATGCAAGTTGTCCTCTTATTTGAGAAGATTGTCAATCTATTACTATTTATTTTTTTAAATTCAAAATCTTTATTGAATATTGTAGGTAGTTATCAGAAAAGCTGTATAACAAATCTTCACAGCTGTGTGAAGAATTCCAAACATTCTGCCATGGGAAAGTTATGACAGGAAGGTTTAGTAGCTCCAGTATTACAATATCAAGTGCGTTTGTTCGGTATTCTTCTTCTAGATTCTTCCTTTTAGCTTCCATAAAGGGTTTCTAATCTTCACTATATTTCCACTAGCTTTAATTAAACTGTATTTTCCATTTATATAACTATTAGGATGACTACAGTTATACCAATAATTTACATTCTTCGATAGATTGCCCTTGAGTAAAGGCCACACAAAAGAAAAATCAAGAAGAAGAGTTACAAAGCAAAATATCTGTTTGCAATATAGAGACACTCTGAGAAGTCTGAGACTTGATATTTTATTATATTTACAATTTTACCATTTCATTTATTTGTTCTGATAAAATATGAGCTATATAAGCTATTATTATTTTATATTCAAGCACTCCTTTAGATTACTAAATAATTGTTTGTTTGTTTGTTCTTTACCAATGCAAGCAGTCAGCACAGCCATGTTTAAGACATTATCTATTTGAAAGGAAGACTTGTCTCAAAGAAATTTTATATCCATGGCTGCAAACTTAAAAGAAGCTTTTAATGATGAATTTCCATGGAAACATATGCATTAAGTCATCAAGCGTGTGATAGTGTTCTTCTCCTTCCTCGGTCTTGGACAACAACCTGGTCAACAATCTCTGAAGGCAATATTCTCCCAGTCCTGCATGAATATAAATTTGATGGACCAACTGTTTTGGTCTTTTGTATTTTACCAGTTACCTCCCAGGCCCAGGCTAGGTTTTTTTTTTGTAAGACTTTGTAGGACTCATGCTGGGGACAAAGACATGGTTATCTCAGAAGAACAGTGATACAAATCAAGGAACGTTTTCCTCCTTTTTTTTCCTAGACACTCTTCCTTTGGTAGTGTCATACTACCTTTTTAATAGGATTTTTTTTTTTTTATCTGACATTTTGTTTTAATAAGAATGTATACCCTGAGATTGTAAAGATGGCAGTTACTCTGCTTTTTCAACCAGTTGTCCTTTCCCATAGGAAAAACTGTATGCTGCTACTTGAAACCCTTAGGCCGTAGTAGGCTTTGCTCCCATTCCAAGTGGATCAATAATTTATCCCAATGTGTAAGTGAATATTGGGTACATATGTTTATTGAATTATATTTTTCCTTTGTGCTTTGCTATTGCAGTTATCAAAAGGATAAGGAAGTAGCCTTCAAGTTAAATTTGGGGTTTATGTTGCAATTTAAATCTGAAGTGATTTTCATGTGAGTACTAATGTCTGACATTTGTGCCTTTTCTGTCAGTTATTTCCATGGCACCTGATGTTGCTGATACACGAAGTATGTCTTCATTGCTTTTACACCAATGAATTATTTCAGACCTTTAACTGCGTGTATATTTTGGTCTTGGTGTACATTATCACTGTTTTTTTTCTTGGAAAAGGAAGGCATTATTTTTTTTTTTACTATATTCTACATATTGTTGATGATTCTATGCATCAGCACTCCAGCTAATCACTCCTCCTCCTAATTATAGTGACACTGATGGGAATGGTATTCTCCAAAGCCAATATTTTTATTGAAATGCAGAATGAGAGGGAAATCAGGTTTTATTTATGACACTATTTAATTTGGTGGTCAATATCATTAACGGTCTCTGACTGCCAAAGCAAATCAAGAAGCTGAAGTATTTTGGCCTTCTTACTTCTATCCATGCAGACCAATATAAGCTGTTTATCCACACTATGATTATGATTTTCTCAATAGAATTGTTGTAAGGGAGCTCTACTAAAAACATTTCTTATAGCAACATATCATAACATCTCATCCTCACCCTCTAGAAAAAAAATTTGTACAGTATAGAAAGTTAAATGGCCCTTGGACTTTTTCACTTTAGGGGAATAAGTCAAATGTGACAAATAACCATAATGTTCTGTACATTTAAATGTAAAAGTGCCCCTGTTAGTTGTTCTACTTGAAATAGGATGGAAAAAGTCCCGGTATACATACTGAGGAAATCTGTCATGAAGTCTACTCTGCAAAAGAAAAAGTGCTGACGTTAAAGGCCAGTTTAGTATACTGTTATGCAGTGTTTTGACTACTGATCCTACTGCTAATCTGAGTGCCAAAAATTTTCGTTAGACTGGCTGAGCCAAAAGTAATCTTCAGTCATATTTCTACTTATCAGGACAGAGATAGAGATTATGAGAAGACAAAGGTCTTGATTAATCTTTAAAGCAGGGAAATTAAAAGGTATTGGGAATTCCAAATGTATTCTGTGATGACTGCTGCCCGGAGAATGCAGCAGCTAGAGCCTCCTGCCTCTACAAATTTCTACATACAGACACATATGCTAGTCACAAAGCATTTGCAGTCTACAAAGTGACTTTTGATCAAGACAAAAGAGAAAAAGGATGTGGAAATAAGAATGCTCGTCTGTTCCTTGAGCACTCCAGCATCCAGCATTAAATACCTTATTTATCGTTTATGTTGTTACATGTACCTGTGAATTCTATGCAAGGGGTTTCAGTCACTTTTTCTCAAGCATTAGCTTTTTTATAATTTATACATTTTGAATAATTCACAACATAGACATTTTAACTCTCTCTGAAATACAAGTCAGCCTGTGAATGCAAACCCCCCAAATGGTTTTGGGTCCCTTTATAATATTTGTTATACATTGATTTGGCTGCATATTTTCAAATCCCTTTCTCAACTCTGAAACATCAGCAAAACATGCTGTATTGAAAAGGTTCCACAACTAGGGACACTGTAGAATAACTGTGAAATAATGGGAAGCAATTTACCTTACCTATACTGTATATACTAGTACATTCGAGACCGAGAGAGCAAATAATTACAGTGAGAAACCGGTGGAAAGGTAGCGAGTTTCCTACCTACATCTGCTTGTAAGATTGCTGTTCACAGCAGCTATCAGCTGGTGAACCAATTATTCTCCAAGAGACTTTTGCCTGCTTTGGTAGTTATTGTCTCTGTCCACAGAGACTTGGCATGGACAGCATGGACATGTGATACATAGTTTACATGACAGGACACAAATTTCTGTTTAAATATTTCCTTTGTAAAGGCGTGGACCTTTAATATACTCTGTTTGGTATATAATAACTAAACAGAAGACTAGCTATTCTTCAGTCTTTTTTCTTTTTCTGCAACCCTTGGTCAAATCTTTCTGCTGCACTTGCCTTTTAGCCATGGTTTCTGGTCCCTCAGTGTCTTCTCATAACCTTTTCTTTCTAGACTAGTTTATTACACAAGTCTCCACCTGAAAGTCTCATCTTGTTTTAGGTTGCAACAAACCTAGTGGCACATATACCTAAGAATGTATACTCTGCTTGCATACCTTCTCATACTATGGAAAAGTAATAAACCCAAAATAATTTGGATACTTTTGTTGTAGCTTTGTTCTTTATTATGGTGGACATGTCTACAGCAGAAACTCTCTGTTCATCTGTTTACAGGCAGGCAGGCAGGTACCTGCCTTGTGTGTCACTGGTGGCAAAATGTCAGAGGCTTAGGTGATCTACAGATTATAAGACTTTTTTTATTCTTCCTCTTTTTCAGCTGGCCTTTTCCTTCACTTCTGCTTTCCACTAACCCGTACCCCGGTTGAGCCAGTGACTCACCTAATGACAGACTCCAGCTAACTTAGCTCCATTCGGTCTCCCTCTGTTTAGGTCATCCAAAACCTGTCTTCATCAGTAGATAGTCCAAGTTTCACAGTTCATGTTAGATATTCAGTCAATAAATTTTTTATGTGTAACACAAAATACATTTCTGTCTACCTTCTGCTATAGATGTTGTATAATTTACATAAAATCCTGGGGAGGATTTGTGCTAGTTCATTTTTTTTCACTGTTGTAAATTAACATCTGTTTTTTGCAAGTAAAACTTCTAGGCCAGTATGGCAAATAATGTAGCAGACACAGTTAATGTCTGAGGCTGTCATGTTGTTTACTATGTTTGCAGTGTGATACTACGGTAATTACCACCACACATGACACTCATACTTTCAAGAATAGTGGAAGCAGGGGGTTGGATACTGGTGGTGATTTGGCAGGATGCTTTAAATTATGTTAGTAACTCTGGAATTTCTTTCACTGTAACCCCTTTTTAACTTGATGTTGTCAAGATTACCAAAAGCTTTCTTTTTGTTTTGGTTGGATGGTTCTGGCTTTAAAAAAAAAAAAAAAAAATCTTTCTTTTTGTTTAGCAGAATTTGTTTGTGGGGTTATAGAACAGTTCAGACTGAAAGAGTGACTACTTTGGACTTGACTGATGGTGTGAGAGTACCTTCATATACCAATGTAATAAAATTTCAGATTTTCTTTTAGTATTAACTGGATACATTAAAAAAAAAATAAAATAGATGCACTTGAACAATGCTAGCAAAAGACACATTAAACAGAGGTCATCTGAAATACAAACCACTTTCCCTGGGATATTAATGTACAGATTTTGGCTAACATGACAAACACCTGCATACTGCCATGACTATAAATTATCAGATATATTTTAACTTAAACTGACAGTATAAATTAAGTTCTTTTGTTGTGGGTCCTGTTTTTTCTGCTGCTCCAAAATAAGCAAAAGATGGAAAGAAAAAGCAAGTAAATGGTTTTGTAAATGTGTCCATATTTTGCAGGTTTCATCTGTCAGAACTGACTGAAAAACCACAACTGTGTATGAATTCTACTCCCCGAAGGGTACTGAATGAAAAAAAAAAATACAGTATTTCATAATGTTTTCAGCAATGATGATGAAATACAGCTTTCACTCAAAGTTTTTGGGGTTTTTGCTCTTGTTGTTTTCTTGCTCAATCCAATCTAGAAAGGGTATTATTGGAAACATATTTTATTTTAAATGACTGTTTCAAGTTGAAGAAAACAATTAAAATAAAAGCAAAATTTTAATAAACTGTAATGTTTGTTGGAAAGTATTAGCAAATTGTGAATCTCGTAAGGATTTTTGAATGCTTCAAGAATAGACTAATACATGGAAGTCATCAACATAATCCCAACTAGTCCTGACTAGAGTATTCCTACCCACGTGTCACAGAATACTTCAGAGGCAATAAAAAAAATCATAAAAAGAAAAATCCACTTTGAGCTGGAGATAAAATATTTTTTTTTCATATAAAAGAGCATAAAATCCAGTGAACTGAACACCTTAAATGCCACTGGCACAATGCATTCAAATACTTCATGTGAAAAGCAAACATCATAGTGGAAATTACAAGGTAATCATGTATCCTTGCTAATCTGAAGCAACTAAGCTAGCCCATTGATCTGAGACTTTGAATTTAACCTTAGAACATGAAATTTGACAATAGATTGTTATTTCTTGCAAAATGTTAATTGTTTATTACATATATGCCTTGTTATTTTGTGTTGAGACTAATTTGATCTGCACTGATGATAATTTGCATAGTACTCTTCAACTTTTTACTAAATATAAGTTTTAAAAAAATTATTTACAGACATAAGTTCTGAAATCACGTGATCTAAACACATACTAACTCTCCTAGGAGTCCAGCATTGGTGCTTCCAAGCAAGCATACAGCATCTAGAAACAACAGCAAAAAACAGAGAGGAAATCTCTGTATTCCCGTGTACTTCCATATATTTAGAGAGCTGACAGGTTAAAAATGTATTATACAAATATATGGACTCCACATACTTTGATAACTATCAATTACAGCAGTCTGAACTCAACTGCAAGCTCAGGAAATTACTGGCAATTGCTGGAGTAATGAGCCTATACTAAGAAAATTTTTTTAACTAAGAAAATTACCCTCCATGTTCCCTGTTCATAACGTTCTTTTCATAAGCAACTGCTCCTACTGGCTGCTATCAGAGACACTGCAGTGGGATGGATGGGGTTCTGTCTGGCCCATTTGCCAAGTGCTGCAGTCAGGAGAAAGCTGTTATTCTGTTCTAAACACACTATTAACAGCATGCCATCTTTCTGTGACTGAAAACGTCCCTCCGCCTTTTAAGAGTGTAAAAAAAAACATAACAGGAGAATATAGAATAAAGTTGTCAAAAGCCACCTACTGTGCTGCAAAAAGTTCTCTGACTTTATGTAATACTTCTGGTGCTTTATACTTCCCAAGGGAAGAAAGTAGAATTAGGCTAGGCAAAGACAGCATTAATTAAATAAAAACTCATTAAACCCAGGAATTAGCTACAGGTATTTTTTTAGATTCATTAAATTACAGAGAGAAGTAAAATAACATTAAGTAATTTGTAGTGAAATGTATATTCACTTGTTAATGTTTTTATTAGTTTAGTGTATAGATGCACATATAAAGATCTCAGTTTCTCTTTCAGAATGTTCAGAATAACACACCTACAATGGTATATATAAAAATAAAAATATTTTCCAAAAATAGCCAACTTTACTTGAGCTTCCTGGTAGCTGAGGGGCCTTGTGCTTAGGGCCATTGCATCATTTGAAGCTCACTACAGCTGATGTTGGACAGCTGTCTCTGAGAACACAGGTATCCTAAATGTTGAGTGGTCACAGGGAAAAGTTAGTTTAGAGATCAGCCTTACACTCATCAGAAAGCTTCCCCTAAACATCGAAGGAAAAAACCACTAGTTGATGTTAGAAATGAATGGGAAAAATAAGAATTAGGGAAGAAATCTAGAATTTTCTTGATTGATTTACTATCTTGGCCTAAATGGGGGGGGAGAAGAAGAGAGTTTTTAATTTAAACTGTTTTTAAAAGTTCATCTCTTCCCAAATCCATGGACATAGGCATAAAATCACTGTGTAAATTAGCCTTAACAGCAACCTTGAATCATCTGGATTAGCCAGCCTGCTTATTAAGCTTCCAAAAGGTTGGTTTCCTCTCACTGTTATTCTGATGGTTTGAAGGGTGTAACTATCTTCAGTAGCCCCTTCTGATAAAGGTAGAGAAAATCTTTATCACCTTGAGACAAACTGACAGCTCACCCAGGAATAGCTCTCTGCTGATAGTTCTTAAGCTACAGGATGCTCACTAGAGGCACCAGTCCTAGTTAGCACCTACATTTTGCAAAATTTGATGACACTTCTTTTTAAAAATACTAAAAATTCTTTCTTAGCTAGGATTACTATAACAACTATGTTTATGTTCATACAATATGGACACCAAAACTATGTCCCTAGGCACCCTAACTGCATATGCACCTTGCATCGGTCAGGTGCAGGAACTCTAGATATAGGCAGTGATACAGGTCTGGTTTTCTTTTTTATGTGTTTTCTTATGTGTAAAAAATGCTTTGGTTATGAAGTTCATATAAGGTTCTGAAAACTTTACGTTAATTCTGACAACACTTGTATCTTTATTTTATGTATACAAACAGAAAGAATACTTAGGAAAGAGACCGGTATATATTTATATATCTACAAATGTATAATTTTCCATATACATGTTTTATTTATGTAATAGTTTATTAAATGTATTGTATTTATGACATATTTTAGATTTTAATTTGACACAGAAATGGAAGTTCTGGGTGATCAGCCTAAATTTGACATATATTATCTATTTAATATATTTATTTTCATAACAGTCTTCTAACTGCATTAATTAATTGTCCACAGCATATTTCTTTCTGGCTGCACAAAACATTTAGTCAATTTTACCTTGCTGTTTTACAATCATATGATTCTTGCTATATGCTGTTATATTTTAATTTTATATTCATTTACTGAGCTAAAATAATTCCATCATATAACACAGACTTTCTAAATTCAGAAAAAAACACCTATTTCTTTTCCCTTTTGAATAACAAGTGTGTTTGCTGTATTCATCTTAGGTAACAGGGCAACTCATGTATTTTAGTCTGTATCATCTTTTCCACAATTTAATTTGCTTATGTCAAATTAAATTCCATACACAAATTTCCCTGCTTCTGTTTATTAAAAAATAAAATGTCTTAATAATGTCAACAGTGAAATGTAGAAAAATTGGCAGCACAGCTGAAGAAAATAAATTGGTTTGACTAGAAGCCCAGTTAAGCCTGAAATCCAACGTCAAAGGCAGTTGCATGGACAGTCTGTCTCAACACTGGAAGCCCTAGTAGCTGCTGAATGAAACTGAAATATTTTTGTTACTGAAAGCGGTGATCATACACCCGTATTTCCAAAATAAAACAGTATAAGACTTTGGTTTTATAAAAAAGTCTTTGCTGTGGTTATGTGTTTTCCTTTGGAGTAATTTCCTACTTAAAACTCGCATATGATGCTTTGAAAGTAGTTGAATGAGAACTAGTTTTATAGCCATATGTTATTGTTGTTTAACGTTCTGTTACAATTAGGGAATGGAAATTCAGTTTCCAAATGACTCTATGTCCCAAGCATTTTGGCACCAGAAAAGAGTAATTTGAGATCTGATGTTTTCTAGCCATGACAACAATTTTCCTCTTGAGAATAATTTCCTGTTGAGCAAGTATAAATCTTAGCCATTTTTCTGGCTTGAGTACATGTTTACCTTCCCATTTTCATCCTGAAATGGGAATTTCCACAAAAAAAAGGTGAACCAGTGCTTCTTGATGATGTCTTTGACCTTTACTATTCATCATATCCTTAAACAGTGACAAAGCAAATGTAGTTGGAAAGTAAACTTAATTAATTTTTTCAGTATGTTCTCCCACGTCTTTACGTAACATCTGTTGTAGCATCTTACTATCTGTCCTACTGGTAAGTGGCCCTTCTCATTCTTAACCAGTTTTGGAACACAACTACTATGAAAAGAATCATAATGTTTGTTAGTTTTAATTTTTGTTTGTTTAGACTTTTCAGATATGTGCTTGACATTTCAAATGTATGTGTAAATATGTAGCAACACATACCACTATAATTTTAGTTCTATGTTTTAGCTGAAGAATAAATTTTTATTTCAAGTGCAAACAACACACAGCACTTAGCAGCATACTTTCTGTGGACTTTTACTTGTACTTTCTTGGCTCCAACACTATTCAGATTTCATTGAATCCTATTCAAGTATTCACTGAATCAGACCCATTTTGTAATATTAGAACTGGAGATTCAAGTATTTTGAAAAATAAATTGCGTTATGAAAGAGACTTTTTGTTTCTAAAGGGAGAGGCATACAACATTTCTTGAAGTCAACTGAGTGTATATATCACTGTTGATTTTTAAGAAATTCAGATGAGTAGTAATAGATAATTTTTAAATTAGTTTCTGGAAAGCATAGATTTCCTTTATTCAAAGACAAAAATTGATTTTCACATGTTATCACTTTCAAACATATTTGAGCTACATTTGTTCCTAGGAAAGTAACTGTTACTGCCATTTATTTCAGTAAATTAAAATGGCCATCAGTTTTAATTCTATATAAGACAGATCAGACATCAAGTACTTCATTGTATTAAGTTATTAATATTTCAATTAAATAACCCTATGATTTTTTTAAGTTAAATAGGACTTAGGATTTTCAGAATGAGATTTTGGTTGTAGCCATGGGTCCTGGGAAAAGCCTGGATGTGTTGGCTGTTACTGAGTATACAGTACTTTAGCTGTCCATTTTTAGTATCCGCTATTACCTATTTCTGCTCAGGGTATACTTGTTTCTTCATATAGTAGATGTTAGAGAAAATACAATTTTTAATTTTTATACACATCTTTGTTCAAACCTATAAGAGGAATTCCTTTGCTTGATTACCTTTTAATATGCTGTCATATTCATTTTCTAAAACCCAAATCTGAAACTGTTTTCCAGGCATTTTAGGAAATGCATCACCAACCTAATTATTAGTTCAGAGGGCTGTTTTGTTCTGTATTTAATTGTGATTTTTCTGAAATGCTTCTGTTTTTTATGGACAAGAACTTAACTTTTCTGTCTCATCCAACCTTTCTTGATACTATCATTTTATAAGAAAGGAGACAACAAATTTTACCCCTTCTCACTAAAATTTATCATTTTACTAGAATGTGAGAAACATTTTTCAATCAAAAATTCAGCAGACCTCCATTGAAATTTTGTGTGAGTAATCGGTTTATGTCATTCCTAAACTTTTTTTTTTTTCCATACAGATATTTGTCAGGGTGAAACAGGGATTCTACTTGTTATCACAGCATTGAAAAAAAAACCAAAACCAATTAGACATAATAAAGAAACAATAGTTTGTGACGAGCAAAACAAATTTCAGGGCTCCATGTTTAAATATATGTAAAAATCAGGCACCGATAAAACATAAAAATCAAGCACAATTTAAATATAGAGTTTCATGTAAGTATATATTTGGACAGTTTTATGTAGGTACATATTTGGACAGTTTTATAGAGCCTGCAAACTGATTGAAAGACAGAGAGAACACAAATTTCAACTCATTTTAGAACATATTACCCAAAATATGGGTTTGAAAGAGAAGTTTGTATAATACATTTTTGCATTTTCATTGCCCTTTCTCTCCCCCATGCTCCAACTTTCAGTTCTTTAGTTGATGTTGGTGAGGATACTTTGAAACAGCAATGTGACTTCTGAATGTTTAAAAAACTTTTCCCATTTGTCTGATCCAGTTTACAGAAAGACTGATAAGAAATCTGAGGCAACAGCAAATTCTGGGATCTAGTTTTCCTAGCATCAAGATGAAGCCAGAAAATAAGAGAATTATGGCATCAAGCCAACCACATGGAACCACACAGAGATTTCTTTGACTATTTTTTCTGCTTTATTTGTGAGTTTACAAAGTAAATTGCAACCTAGCTAGCTACTATCCCACAAAATGATCCTTAATCCATGCAGCTCATTTTCATTGGTTCTCTTTAACATGGCCTCATCTCAAAAAACAGATTCTAGAGTAGTAACAAGCCAATCACAACAGACTAGGTGACTAGAAAAGGGGAGTGGCTTCCAGGACAAATGGCAAGGGACACTGCTAGAAGAGGGGCCAAACTTCTGCCAGAAGCTGGGGACAGGGCACCTGTCACTTTTTATCTTGTATACCAGTTGTCCCTGCACAACTGACTGGCTTTTATATCACTTACTCTTTGGTGATGCTTTTGCAAGTGTGATTTTCTTTCTTGGAAACCCCAGCCACATCTTGCTTTGCTTATGTTCTGACAGCACCCAGAGATGAAGAACACAGAACCAGAGACAGAGATCTCTTCTCCATTGCCTGAACATGTCTCAAGCTAATCCTTAGGTGTGCCAGGGGCTGGAGAGGTCACTGACATGGGTTCAAGAGGACAGACATCTAAGTATAACGCTACCTTTTATAATAATAAACACAAATTGTGCAGTTTTCCCTCCTACAGACTTCATTTTTTTTTTTTCTTTTTATTGTAGTTTTGAGTTAGAAGTCACATTCTCCGTTGGTTTTCCAGTGCTGGTGCACATTCATTTCTGTATTTCTAGACACAGAGATTGTTATTGGCACAACCCTGATTTCATGGTTTAGGAATCCAAAGGCTTGAGACTTTCCAGTCATCTGCAAATTTCTTGTGAAGTTTGGTGTTTTCTTCAAGTTCGTGAAAACATATTGTCTCCTAAGTGCTTTGTTTGTTTCTATGTGTGTGTACATGCCTGTGTCTAGAACTGAAACATGCAGAGCCTGCTTGCCTAAACTGTGAGTTTTTACTTGTAGAAATGCAAAATGTGTATGTAATACCTGCTATTGGGTCACAATCATAGGTCATATTATCAGAGAAAAGTGCCATGAGAATGAGAAAATGATGGCAATCTCTGCTCAGTGGACAGCATGCTACAGTGGGCAAGCAGTGCTGGTGAGTCCTGAGCTGTATTTCTCCCTTATGCACCTTATTCACGACTCAGTGGAAAAGGACCATTTAGCATTTTGCTTGTTAGCCTCGAGATGGGTGCTGTTAAAAAAAAAAATAAAAAAATCCATTCTAAGCACAATTAATTCACTTTAAAACATTTTATGGCACATAAACAAATGTCCATTAAATTGTGACTATAACAATCATTAGCTGAAGGAGACTATTTCTAAATACCTTTATGATTAGAACAAGTATAAATGGATGGGGCCGAGGAGAGATGCGAAATAACAGGAAAGGGAAAAAATTCTCTTTTTCACTTATTTAATTAAAGCTTAATAAAATAATGCGAACACACGTCCAGAATGGGAATCTAAACATTTAACAGAAAAAGCTTGTGGTCCTAGGCTAAATTAATGGAATGATTAGCCACAAGTCAACATACTATGAAATGTCACTACAGGAAAACAATTTTTTGAAGATTCAGAGGGTGAAGTATTTTTGAAACAGTACATTTTATTTATTTTCTCAAATATTTTTAAATTATTATTATTATTATTGTTTTACAAACGTGGTTTTAACATGGTAGTATAATAGTACTTCTACTTTTGTATTACTATGGCTGAAGAAAGACTCATTCTCGACAAACTCACCTTCTGCTAAGACCTAATTGGACCCAGGCGACTATTACACTACTTGGTTTTGGATGGTACTTCCAGAAAGTGTGATAGTATTTTCTGTAAAAAAAAAAAAAAAAAAAAAAAAAAAAAAAAAAAAAAAAAAAAAGGTGTACAAGACAATTACATAGGGATTAACACAAGTTAGCAAAACATTTTTCCTTACAGTTTGTGGAACGGAGTTCCAACTGCCTTAAATATTTTTTACTGAAAAAGTTAAGTAAGATTTTCTGATTCACTTGGAAGGAAACACTGACCTTTTCACCGCCAGGTACATTCCATAAGATAATTTTTTCATTCTTCAAGCTTTGTTCTGAATATAAGAAAAATACTAAATTACTATGCTTTTTCCAGAACTGCTAGAGTGCCTTGTTGTGTCATCTGAAATAATTTTCCAGTGGTATTTCTCCTCAGATTTCCACAAAACGTGTTTTTATTTCTTTTTTTTTTCTTAGTTAATAAAATGCAGTGCAAACTGTTCCTACTTGGAGAATAATTTGTGAGGGAATAGTACGTCGGGAATGTCGAGCAAAACTATTTTTTTCATACTGTGTCTAAATTTACATTATTAAAGGGTATGTTATTACCTCATTGCTCTTTTTGGGAGGAAAATTAAATTATATGTAAGCTTAGTTTTTCTAACCTAAATTACTGTCTTTTGTAGAGTAATTTGAGACTTTATTTATGCAGTATAAGGAGGCTTTAGGGGTCTATTTTCTGGAAAAGTAAGTTTTATCCTGTAGGTTCTTCGAAAGCTACCTCCTAGTCAACTGGAATCTGGGAACAGAAAAAAGCAGAAGAAAAGCACATAGAGATTGTGCTAACTTATTTCAAGACTCATAATCATTTCACATAAGAAGATTCTTGGTTTTTGCTTTTTAGTAGTATTCCAAATGCATATAGTGCAAACATTACTAATATTTCAGGTATGGTTCATGGACAGTATAAATCGCCATAGGAATATGGTTATGCTGAAGTGGAGATTGTTTAACAGCAGAAAAAGATACCCTGGTGCTGACGGGTTTTTCCTTGTAGTTTATTTTCCTACTCTTTATTAATATTTTCTTTTCAGTATGTTCTGCCAAAATATTCGCAAGGTTCTGTTACAGATTGATTTTTCCAGCTCTTAAAAATAATTCACATTCTGATCTGCTGGAGTCCAATAATAGCAATACAGAAATATTTGGTTATAAACTCTTACAAAAGTACCTGCAAGTATGAAAAAAGAATTGAGCATCTTTCCTCCTTTGTTCGGTGACTGACATGTTCATCATAAGGTTGAGCTCGAATGAAAATATTTAAATTTTCTTTTGCTTTAAAAACATCAACAGAAAAAAGACTATTTTGGGGGAAAAAAAAAAAAAAGTGCAATTTCCAGTAGGATAAGAATATTCTATAAGGAAAACTCCCAAATTTTCTTGAATCTTTATCTTAGGTTGTGATTTTAATACTGAATTGTCCTTTCTTGTTTGTTGTTTTTGTGATTTTTAAGGATCTTTAATCATTTAGCCTTCAGTATAACTTATAAGATTTGCTACATATAGTCGCAGATTACAAAAATGAACTTAAATTGGCTTGAACTATTTCTTGCATAAAACTTGCTAGCTCTGTACTTGAAGACCTTTAGGCCTATTTAGTCTCTATCACTGTCCAATGAATTTTCTCTTTCCACCTTATTCTCTCTCCTAAATACACCTCATTTCCTCACCATAAAACTACTGTTTAAGAGAATCTTCACAAACCCACACAGCCTCCAAGATCCTAACCTAAATTTCTAAATAGAACAAATTTTCTTCTCTACTCTCATTTCTGTATACTCTTTGCTCAAAAGAACTCTGCCAGCACACCATGCTGAAGTTGGCTCTGATTTTCAGTATTTCTTTCTATTTCTTTCTAATTATACTTACATGTTGTAAGAAGAAAAAGATCCAAAAGATGAAAAGGCTACGAATATTACACAGTTATAAGGTTCCCAAGAAATATTAAATCAATGCTGACATATGGCGATTTCCCATTATACTGAGCTATTGTAACTTTCTAAAATATCCTAACAGTTCATGAATCTTAACCAATTATTCTTTTCACTTCATCTGGATTTCATTTTCACTTTCTAGTGGTAACTGGGGCTTTCTGGTAGGCACAAATAATTGAATAAACTTTAATTAGGATGCTCCAGGTAGGAATGACTCTTTAATGATGGCTCAGGAACAGCGCCTTTAATCCTACAAAGCACTGCTAAAAGTCTGATGAATCTTTTGTGAGTCTTGGGGAAAGAAAATGTGAATATCATATATATTTTATATATTTTTGAATATATTTGTATGTATATATTTGAGTGATCTTAAAACACTGAAAATGTGTTTCTACTTACACATGTGTCCAAAGAAGCAGCTTTCAAACTTACATTGAGTGTAGCTTATGCCTGAAGAAAATCAAGAAGGGGAAACAATCTTGTACACACCAGGTTCCCTAGAGAACCTCCATCTCATAATTGAAACATAGCTGGTAGGACTCATCTGGCAGATGGGAGGATCAGCTGTTTCTTTTGAACTATGCTCAATATTCTAGTAGGAATATTGTTTTCCAAGTTTTCTTTTAAAATTTTTTTTCCCCTTCACTATCTTGTGTATTCTCTCTCTTTTTTTTTTTAATCTTACCAACACAGCCAAGTGAAATGTTCTTTAATATTAGTCTTTGACTAGGAAGGATCAAAAGCCTAAATAGTGACAAAAAGACCTTTTTTGGTGTATTATTTATATTTCAGCAAAGAATGTGAAGCTGAAATAGATTACTTACTGCACAATACTAATCTGTGACAGACTGTCCTCTTCAATAATGCTCAAGCAACCAGTTAAAAATAAAAGATGGTGCACAAAGAGCAGTGCAGAGTTTTACTCTCCTAATCTCCCATCTAAATGCCAATAGACATAATTAGCATGCTCTGAACAAATGCCAGTTGGCTGTATTTTGCAAACAGGTTTTAAAATACTGAAAGTATAAGGCCTAGGGCATCAACAGCAAATTTTTAAAGCATCACATAGAGTTAGAAAAAGGTCCATTTTTTTTTTTCAATTTCAAGTATATATTTAGCATTTTAAGAACAGAAACACGTTTTCCTAATAAATAGATTGACATAACATTTTTTCCCCTTAAAATTATCAACCCTCATTTTACGAGTAAATGTCAATGAAACACCTTTGAGAGCTATTGTTCTTCTATTTAACATAAAGCATTTCTGCCTGGTCTTTGGGGTGTTTTTTGTTTGGTTTGTTGTTGTTGTTGTTGTTTAACCCAGTTTGGGTGAGTGGAAAAAGCAAATACTTCAATGCCCAGAGGAAAAGTGTCCATTAAATAAGAAAGAGGGGCACATGACTCTCTTGAAAGAAATTAGGTATGCTTGGAAAGAATTTTCAGAACTTTCTATGGAAGAAGCTCCTTAGACTGGAGAGAGGAGGAGAAAGAAAATACCATATTGTTAGAAAACAAGAGCATTCACATATAATATTGCGATTTTTGCCCTAAACCTATAAATATAATGGAGAGAAGAAAAGTGTTTATTTTATCCTGCAAGTGGAAAGAGAAAATGTATATGAAAAAAAAAAAAAAAGCCTAAGCATTAGATATTATAATTTTCCACGCTTATTTTTTCTCCTTTAGATTTTAATCCACATTTCAAGTTCAGACAGATACAACAATAAAGTAGACTGAAACCACATAATGGGATATTACTGCTGACTTCTTGGTGAAACATTGTTAATACAGCAAATACATTGCAGCAATATGTATACACTTGCTTAAACAGATAAAATTGTTGGTATTTTTAACGAGCAAGCAAAGGTCTGAATAACCCACAGCGACTGACACATGCAGTGAATAGATCTTCTTTTTCTAAATAAAAGGTGAATGATGAATCTTATCAACTCAGCAAAACTGACCAAATATTTTGAAGAGCTGAACTTCTCTTTAGAGACTGAAGGGGAAAAATGTGTGTCAGTGTTTAAGAATAAATTGGGAAAAAATTCAATTTCATTGAAAAAGTGCATTTTTCCAATAATGTAACACTGGGAAGGCTCTCAAGTGAACCAAATGCTGAAATCTAGTCACAGGAAAAATAATTCGCAGAGAGTCATCAGTACGCAACACATTTACTTGGGAGTAAAGCTACTCATGTTCTTCAGTGTTCTCAATTTCAGTATATTAGCAAGGAGATATTTGTTTGTTTGTTTCCGTAACTTCTGTATAGATAAATAGAGGTATGTTTGTCAGCATTTAGTCCTTTATTTTTGAGCAAACAAACACAAGGTGACTTTAATCACAAGTATCTCCTGATTGAATGTGATAACTCATAAGCTTTTCTCCTGCTCATATGCAATAGAGCATGGATATAACATATTCTGTTCTGTTTTTAATATGTCATTTCTGTTGTCCTTCAGGTCTGGGAAAAAAAAATAAAATAGTCACAATTAAATGAAAAAAAAATGTTATCATTGAAGTGTGCCTTCCTTCACATGATGAAAGAAATAGACTGAAGGCTGAATGAAGTACTGATTACTTATATTATCTCATGATTAATTTTCATCTGGATCCTATAAAACTCCATAAAAATTAAAACCAAAATTATAAGTGTAACTTTATTGGTGCCATACTACTTGTTATAATTTAATTAAAAGAAAAAATATTTTTGTAGGATATAATCCTGTAAAGCAATCTCCCCGCTTTTGCTAGGAATAGGAGCACATCTAGGAATGGCAAGCTACATTAGTACTGCTAAAAGTATCCCCTCAAAGAGAAATCCCTGGTTTTCAAGACTCAGTGGTACAAAGCAACTCATGTCCTCACTCCTTAGTGATACAGAGACAGCTCCCTTGAGCAGAGAGCTGTGATCTTTTGTAGATTGTGATCTGGACTTCCATGTGGTGCTCTTGCTTCTATACGAGATGTTTTAGGGTTTGGATTTTTTGGCCAGTTCACAACGCGTGAAATAATGTGTCAGCCTATCAAGGGTAACATTCTAAGCCCATGAATCTTAGGATCTTAGATTGCTTTCCTGAAATGCGGCATGAAGGTGCATAGCATGAAGTCATCATCTGCTAGGATTTTGAAGGATGACTTGATATGTAGGCTGCCATACCTTGAGGGATCATGTTTAAAAAACCTGTCAGAAAGAAAGAAAACTCCTACACCAGAACTACTCCTACATCAAGTGGAACTCCAAAAAGAGTGCCTATTTACAGAGTCACCAACCTGAAGTGTAAATGGCCTGGAGACCAGGACCTGTGAAGGAAATAGGAAAATAATTTAATTTTAATTTTAGAAGTACGCATGGACAAATAGCTGGGACCAACTGTAGCTGTGTATCTGGGCTTCATAAGAGTTAACATGATTCTAGTAATCAGCAGTTCTCCAAGGTCTAGAGTCTGCTGAAACTATTCTGTAACTGATAAAGATGGAAGGTTCTTTAGAGTTTCTCAGTTGCTGATTTATTGACACCTTGCTAAAAACAACATTGACCAGAAAAATATATATTAAATCAAGGTTTATTTCCTACACAGGTACTATAGAGAAAAGCTTAAACAGAAATATAAGGAAAAATTGAGCTAGTCAACTATTTTTTAAAATTCTAATTAGTGTGATCATTATTCTACATTGGGTAGGAGAAGAAAAGCTTTAAATGTAATTTCTACAGACAGACAAGAAAATGTATTGGAAATTAGATTAAAATATTAGCACCTTCTAAAGTTAAAAAGAAATGTAAATGTAGGCATTTCTCTATGTCATGATAAAAGAACTCAGACCCCAAAGAACACAGACTAGACTAAAGGTCCCATTTCCCTTCATTCCAGATTTTCAGTATTTTAACCCTTGTTGAATGCTTTCATACTCCTCACTCTTTTGGAAAACAAAGTTCATATTTTTACATGAAGATGCCTGAAGTAACAAAAATCATGACTATTCAGAATTGCCTAATTCCTGAAAATAATGAGTAACTTAATCTCTAATCCCATATCTAAGTGGTCCCATGATCTGGACCTTTTGCCTTATGCATTGCTTGATATGTTAGTTATACACACACAAATCACTGAGGATACCATATTTAAGAAATTTTCAGATGGCTGGAAAATTTCAAACATTTGGACTCCTGAAATATTAAATCAGGGTTTTCCTAATAATAATCACTGTGGCCAGGTGTACAGAAATGAATGTGCATCAGCATCGCAGAACCAGAGTAGGATGTGACTTCTAATTCAAAACTATGACAAAAATGAAATTAAAACAGAAAAAAAGAAAAAAAAAAGTGTATAGGAAGGAAAATTGCACAGACAATTTTTATTTTTCCACAAGTCGTGTATTAACTTTCCATAGGTGAGCACACTAAGATTGTGATAACAGCATTTGGGATGCTGCTGATTCTTTTTCCTGAGGTTATATCAACTTGAAGTCAAGCTGATTGATTGAAAGCACTTTCCATCACCACTCAGCAGGGATTTGGGCAGGATATTCTGGCTCCAAGGGAATACCCACCCTCTTGGGCTTGATATGAGGTCTTTGAAGCAAGTGTTTTTGTCACATAATGTTCTCATATTTCAGGATAAGAAAGTGTTTTCTTCAACAATGTCAAATTAGACTCAGTAATTTAAAGTTCAGTGCTCTGCTTTTGTTCCAGATGTAGATGATATGCTTTTACTGATACTTGTCAGTAACTAGAATGGGATGAAGCCATGACCTGGTTTGCCATTAAGGAAGAAACAGCCTTTTAATGTGCGTTTACCTTCAGTACCCATGTATTCAGTGTGTATATTCATGTAAGAGATCCGAAAACTCTTGGACAGTCAGTTTCTGCTTCTCTATAGCCTATCATGAAAAAATCTAGCAGCTTTCACTCACTTTGTGGACAGAGGCATAGCTATGCAGTGAGTTGAAAGTGGAATATAAAAGAGGAGCTTTAGGTAATTGCACTAGTATTGGCCATTGTAAGGAAACAGAAAATCAAGAGAAGCTGGTGCAAGATTCTGGTTACTATCTGTAAACAAGTATAAAATATTTGTACCTGAGAATCCTCTTTATTAACAGCCATTGGAGTAGGAACTAAAACTGAGGTTTCTCTATTCAAGTGTAAATTACTTAACTATTAAATTAGGCAGGTATCCTTTCACCTTTCTTAAAATGCCCCAGGAAACTTGAACAGAATGGTTTGAGAGTCCCAGTCTTTACTGATTAGGATACTGTCCTGAAAGAGGACAACTACAGCTCCATATCTGATAGGACAAAGGAAAGCAGCACAGTCAGTGTTTACAACATTCTGGGTGAGTGCTTTTATCCTCTGGAAAGAGGCATATCACCTTGATATTTTGAAAGAAAGCAGGACCCTCTACCTCTTGACAAAGGAAGTCAAGCTTCCAGATTCCAAGTGAAGTCTGTAAATCCTTAGTGACACATCCCGTTCTCAGATACATCACAAAGTGAGGCACTTCTGTCATCATGAGAAGAAATACTTCATTTGAAACAAATCCTTCTCCACAGAGATTGTGCACAGCAGGCTGTGTGTTGTGATGTATTTCAATTTCTGCAGTTGTTTCTAAGGCAGGTACAGCTACCACAGGTTGTAATGGGAATAATAATTAAAAAATAATTACAAACAAACAGACAAAAATGAAAAGTCTTTACAAGGGAGAATGCAGAGAAGAAAAATCTTACAATATTGTTATGTAATGTATAGTGACTTAGGTGCCTACTATAGGAATATAGATTCGGTAACTGCAGCCAGTTAGGACTGGCAATACTTTCCTTGTTAAGGTGACTTAACTTTTGCTTGTTAAGGTGACGTAAACCTACTTTATAGATTAAAGCATAAGTTTTGCTTAGATTTGTGCTTCTGTGTACTCACTATATTATAAATGGCTTAATTGAGTTTTTGTTACTAAGACCTTGCAATAGGTTATTAAGGTCTTTCGGAGAATTTCGATCCCAGTGTCTAGAAAACATTTGCAAATCTTCAGTGAATGGGACAAATAAAAGAAGACAGGATGTTTACCTAAAACTAAGATTCTAAATCTATACTATACTGCCCTATATATAATAGGGCAGTTAAATAGCTTGATTTTCAAAGTGGTGAAGCCTCAGAATTGTTTTGGCTGTCAATGGAAGTATCAGGTCTGATCTTACATTTTTTTCTTGCTGAAAATAAAGTTCCACAAATAACTGCACCATCTCTTTGCTATAAACAGTACTATACTGCCTGTTGAGAAGCATATGTTCAACACAGTGCAGAGTTCTACTAAAGCAGCACCAATGTAAAAAATTTGGCTGCTTCCCAGAATCAACCAATGGCATTGTCTGCGTTCTGTATATTTAATGTAAGGTCTCCACACTCTGAGGAATTAGTGATTTGAAGTGATTTGAGAGAAGGCGCTACTACAAATCTCAATACCCATCCTCCAACAATAAGGGAAAAGGAAGTTATTGTGCACATCTGGTAAAATAGCATTCATTTTTTAAAATGAACTGCTAGAGAAAGGCATAAAATGTTGACATTTTAGTTAACTTGCAAGTTCAGATTTTTCAGTGTCCACTGTCTACTGAAATGTTCTTGCTACTGCTGCTGCTACCTGCAGCTAGGTATGTATTTCCATTTTGTGGGTATTCACAGTATCTCCTATTGTAAATATTTTTAGAAAATACATAAAAATTAGATAAACATACAGAAGGCAGGTTTTCTATGAATGTAGCTCATTATTTTTTCCCTTATACACTGCAGCTTCAGAGTCTGAGCTCTTATTTCCCAGACAAGCAGCTAATGCTTTTCACAAAGTACATATCTTCAGCCTCCTAATGAGGGACTTCGGCTCGTCTCATAGTTTAGGGATATTCACCGATAGTAATCTGTAGGCTGAAGGAAAGTATAAACCTTTTGCATTCCCTTGCTGTCAATCATTTGGAGCTGATATACTGTAAGACTTTTAATCTTACTGTTTGATTTACCATGATGCATTAAAAATTAGCACAAATGGGATGTAGAGGCATTTGTGGTGCCAGTTTGTCTACCAGGAAACAAATTACTCTCCATCACTGTCTCTAAAATAAAGACCCAACGAAAACTTTCGACAAGATAGTTCTTTAAGGGCAAACAAGAAGATATTATGTCCTGATAGCGCTTACAACATAATTGTTAAAGGAAGACAGAGGAGAGTACTTTAGTTAGGAAGAAACTCTTTCAGTTATAAAAATATTATCTAAAGACATCTTATGAGAAATTCAATCTATCTATTACCTCTGACATGACAGGTGGTTTCCCTAGGACAAATGTTCTGCTTGTCTTTTTGTTGTGATGTGAATGGCTGAAATGTGTTACGACCTTTTTATCACATTTATCTCAAACATTTTGGCAGATATGAAAATAATAACTAAGCATACCCACTACAGCCAGAATTGTCTTGCCAACCAATAGAGCTGCAGCACATGTCATCTCAGAACAGCCAGGAGGTATGGAACAATGATGTGAAAGAATCATTTCCACAGCTGTGGCTTAAGCAGAATCCTTTCCTCCTGTGACAGTGTCTGAATGTCAACTTATGTAGTTAGTCACATATCTTACATGATAAAAGCCTGTGCTATAAACCTTAAGAGCTTGCAGTTTGATCCTTACAGGATATGATGGAGACTTTTCTTTTCTTAGAAGCTAGAAAATTGAATGCTATTTCTACCAGAGGACATTATTTACATTAGAAATGGCTCCCAGCTTCAGAAAGAACAGAGCATTTTGGAAGCGCCACAGCCACCTTCCACCTTGCAGGAAGCAGAAGTGGCAGTGAGCTGCTCTGAGATACTAATTTTCTTAGAGCAGAGATTCCTTCAGCATTCCTTCCAGTGTCATGAAAACAGTAGTAACCTCTGTCTCTGGGGAAGGTTATAAGCAGATGTAGAACATTTGACTCTTGCACAGTACTTCTTCCTTAACAGTCACTTTGCCTTCTGTGAAGAAAAGCCAGATGGGAAAGATTCCTATGGGTTTATGTCAGTTCATGATGCACTGCTTGGATCACTTTAACTCAGGCTGCAAGGGAAGCACTCAAAATTCAGAAATATTTGATTTCTTATTTTTACACATACTGAATACCCCTCTCTGAGTGCAATACATTATGCGCTTTCTATTGACATAATTCCATAGGATTTTGTTTTACTGAAACCCACGAACTACTAAGTGCCTAAGATGGTATGCAAATGTAGACTGGATAGAGGCTGCACAAGCATTTCATGACTGTATTTAACTGTAAATCTAAAGTAACATCCTTTCAACCTGGTTTTTGTGTTTTTTGTTTTGATCTAGTGTAGATGTAGGTTTCCAGAAAGCAAAGTAGCAAAGATATATTGAACTATATGTGCACCTTAAAATGTCATAAGACCCTAAATATATTCCTTGTCAAATCTGGAGTCAGCATACAGCTGGACATCATAAAAGCATAGACACAAGATAAAAACTAAACAGAAAGCACTGAGCAATTAGAAGAAAATACGTCTGGTTTTAAGCCCAGAAACTAAACATTTGTTTAATATACAATCTCTGGCAAAAATATTATACAAACTTGGGTAACTCTGAGAAAATTATTAACACAGTAATTTTTGACATTTAGAAGACTCATCACTATGACCAATATATAAAATAATGTAACAATTTTATGACCAAAACAGTAAATAGATACTACATTCTCGTCTAGCATGGGATAAAGGGAAAAAAAGAAAAAGAGAAAAAAAAAAAAGGAAAAAAATAAAGAAAAAAATAGATTCTGGTGGTATAGTTCCACTAGCATATGTACCGATCACTGGCAAAGGGCAGCAAGGAAATGATAACAATTTGTTTGTACAAAATGCTTCCCTGTTTGGATCTGGATGACATCAAAGTAAAATATCTGACAGCTTCCCTTAGTTTGTCAGAACATAATAGCAGCTGACAGAAACAAAGCCTTGCCTGCAAAGAGACTTGGAATCACAGCAGAGGAATATTGTGTGTAAAACAGAGATGAAGAAAACCTAGCAAAAGCAGGAGACTCTCCACAATATTTTAATGTAGTATTTGAATTTCAAGCTCCATTACTAATATCTCACAAGCCAAAATAGCTCAGCCTCTGAGGTCTGAGCTCTGCCAACTCATTCTTTTAAACATTTTCAGATAGATACAAAGGAAGGTAATTTTGTATTCTTTGAAAGCCTTTTGACAAACACAAAGAAAAACAAAGAATAGGCATGCATTTGAGTGCTGTCAAAGGCCCTAACACCGACTGCAGTCAAGAGACATTGTTCAATTTCCACTGTTGTTCACGTCTTATTCTTTTTGCTGAGGTTGTCTGCTAGCTAATCAGTTATTGGATATGCACAAAGATCGTAAAAACATTAGTTAATCAAATATTAAGTATCGAGACATTTTTGAACCCATTGTTATCAGCAGAATCTATGCATAAATCTAAATATCACTGAATCTTCTTACCTAGCAGGAACAGCTGTTTCCAAGTCTGCATTAGGGAACAGTACATGGTGCAGAGGTTCCCAGATTATGACCAATACAGGGTCTGTGAACACAGACAGCTCAGTTGTTAAAGTTGAGAAACCTTTGTTTGCATGTCTCTGTGCCTGAGCAAATAAATGCTGGCTTACAGATCCCATCATCTTGCTACTCCGAGCTTCCAGTTTCGCAGTTAGCACAGAAAGGCTCAGAAATCCCTGCTGTCCTGGTGCAGCCATAGCCCCAAATACATGACAGAAGGAGAAAAGACAGGTCTCAAGTCACATATAACTACATAGGAAAATGATTGCATAGATTTACATCCAGAAAGGAACGAGAAAAGAATGAGTACAGTCTTAGGAAAGTGAGAATATAAAGCTCTATGTAATAATTAGGACTACACATGGTTAAAACAATAAATAAATAAATAAATAAATAAATAAATATATAGATAAATAAATAAATAAATAAAAAGACAGCAAAACATTATGAAATGGTGTTCCCAAGAGTCAATGTCATATTGAGTTCTATATCTGCAAAATAAATGCAGTCTCTGTACAGTGTCAAAACAAACAAACACACACACACACACACACAAAACTATACGGTTGTTTCCATTTATCATGGAAACATCAAGTTTCTTGATCCTACTCATTATCAAGTAGGACCCAAAAACTGTAAGTAATTTCAACAAAAGCTTATGATGATCATAGGAATTGAAATTTTGGAAAAAATCATCATCGCTTTTTACCTAAGAAAGAAGCTGAAACTGAAAGTTGGCAAGATCACTAGATGTAGAGAATCATCTCTTGGACAGATGTTTATCATATTGGTAATTTTTAGATGATGTACACTGCTTTGCCTTCCTTTCCATTCTGTATAACTTCCTGATAGTGGACTTTGTGACACCATCAGGACAGAGGTCTGTGGAAAAGCTGCAGTTTGATATTCAATCATTCAATAAAGAAAACTCTCACTGATTTTCATATCACAAGATGAGTTTCCAGGGTAGGCAATTGGAAGAAAAACCAATTGGGAGACATCTGTTGGTGGATTTTTGCTTGTTTTCACAGATGACTTAATTTTAGATTTTCAAATCATTACTACATGTAAAAAAAAAATTAAAAAAATAGTTTACTGCAAAAAAATCAAGAGTAGGTTTTGATTTTTTTTTTCCTACTTTCTCTTGGAGTTGGCAGGAAGAATAAAGTTGTGTAAACTTCTGTTTCTGACAATAAAAATGAGTGTAAAAATATACCTATGTAATTGCTTTCCTACCATTTTAAATATTGGCTGTCACAAGAAGTAGCATGGCTTAAAGAGAGAGTTTATGTTATGCTTTGGATAAATAATCCAGAATAATAAAAGCATAACAAGGTAGGGTTTGTTGTTATTACAATTTACGTTTATGCAAGTGACTTATCAGTAACGACTTTGACTCAGGAACATTTCTTAGAAGACTAATAAATAGATGGAATAAATGACCTGTGGAAAAGTTGGCCACCAACTCTCCCAGCTGGTCATTAATCCCCCAGAAGTGCTGCAGACCCTGATCATTAAGGCTTAATTAATGTAGTAATACAGCATCTAAATGCTGAACTGCATTTTCTTATTATATAAATAACCTTTTGGGAATATTTTATTAATGGAGAAAGGTAACATATGTTTGCCAGGGAGATGCCACATTATTTATTTTATTCACAGTAAACACAAATAAATTATGGAAAGCTCTTCATGTGTGTGTACATTTCACACTTCTGAAAGCTGATGACTGTTGGAAATGAAGGGCAAAGGCATGATTAGAAAGACTCATTATGTACTGGTTCAATACTGTGGTGCTGTTCTTCGTTAATGCATTTACCACTCAGACAGCACAGTCTATGAATTATCAGCAGGGCAGGCAAAATTGAATTTTGCTTCTTCTGCCACAGGGAAGGTAAAGGGCAGAGGATGAGAGCAGAGTCGAGATGATAGATCTGGGAAAAGATCCTTGGAGACCCAGGCTTACTTCTGCTGTGGTCAGTTGAGAATGAGTTTCTGAGGATGCTGTCATGGATATTGCCAATGACTGTCATATAAGTGGTGAATGCTGCTACTGGTATGATTGCCTGGCCATAAGGTGCTCCTTACACACTAGGACACTAGTTTCCTCAAAGGCAACAGCAGCAGCAAGGTTGGCTTTCCAGAGATCTTAAGAAAACTGAGATATACAGTAAAAAAGAACTGTCATAAACATTAATTTCCTGTCAGCATTGCCAATATGATGCAGTTCCAGTAGTCATAATTCAAACTTGTTTGGAAAATAAACCTGGCCTTGCAATTTCTAAAGCTGACTAGGAGTTGTAGACATTCACCTTATGGTGAATAAGGGAGTTCCTGATTCCCTTATTAGCTAGATTTTGAAAATTTTTTTTTTTACATATGACTCATAACTGATTAAGTTGTATTACTCAATGGATGGCCAAACACTTCATTTCTAGATGACTACTAAACCAATATTTATGTTCCTAAAGGGATAAGCTAAAACTATGTTAGTATTTAAGAGTATTTTTTTAATTTATATCTAGATGTTCTAATAGCTTTCAGATAAATAACCAGACTGAATTTTGAGTATCCATCTGCATCACAAAGTTCATATTCATCTGTGTTATTTATGTTTATCATGTTCCTTTCATTTAGGAATACAAATTTAAAGAAAAATACTGAAAATGTTGCTTTGTCAGATAGGTATTTGCCTTGGAACAAGGTACAAAATACTTAGCAAATTTAATGGAAGAGAAGGAAGAAAGTTAATTAAATGTTTGCTTTTGCCTTGATCTGATTTATCTCTCAATTTTCTGTCTCATTCTACTTATTTACTAAATAATGTGTTAAATACATTCCTGTTATTTACACTCCTAGGAGCAAAAATTACATAGGAACTTGATATTGCAAAACAGATACACTAGAACATATATTATTGTCACTAACACCTATACAATGTACAACAGGCTGAAATAAATCACACTTATTTTCCATTAGATCTTTTAAAGTAGAAGGCAATCACCTTAAAGTGAGTAAAAGTTGATCTATAACTGGTTTGGAAGAATTTGTTTTCTTTTTTTGTTTGTTTCTTCAAAGAAAACGGAAGTTTCTTGCAATGACTTTCCTGTAAACTTGTGTTTTCATTGTAGATTACCAACCAGCTTTTATTGTTTTCTACCTGCTTTTTGAAAAGAAAAAAAAAAAAAACAAAATTCAAAAAGGACCCAGATTTTTCCTTACATCTATGGAAGCTGTCAGAACCTAAGATAACATGTAATTTAATCTGTGGAAAAAGAACACTGGAGAAAAGTTGAAATTAATTCATTAAACTGATACAGTTATATCTCCATTGTATTTAATTGCTGTGAGGTTACAATGTCTATAAAATTCTACCTGCAATCATTTATAACCTCAGAGCTTAAACTGCAGCACTGAAAGGCATCTATGTCAGGTACTTGCCCCAGACTGAGTATTTTGTGTGAATTTTAAGCTACAATAGTATTGTTTCTTAAA